>JAGJRP010000064.1:0-102351 GCA_022832235.1 Lepidurus couesii
TAGGGGTTCTTCAGCCAGAACATGTAGTTTGGTCTCTTCTATAACATATATTTTTTCATTTTGAAACCTTACTCCCCCTTTAAAGACATTGAATTTGTATGTATTCAACTCAATTATAAGGATTAACTCGGAGTTGATATGATCATTAACTTGTCCCGTCTGGCCTATAGGAATTAGTCTGCTATCCGATTATCTTGGAATTTTGGAAAAAAAACTTACGCCGCCCGTATATTTTTATTCCATAGGTGAACCCGGCAACCGTCTTTGAACAAATGGTATCAGTGTCAAAAATCCCAGCTCTGTTTCGGAAAGAAAAGTCGGTACCACATTTGAAGAGTTCTGCCTCAAGCCCCAAGAAATCAAGCCACAAGATGTTACAACTTTGATCCAATGTGTCCAATGATGTTCACGCGTAAGTGGCCGCTTCTTACGATTTGTTTAAATCCAAATACAATGCTACTAAGACGGGTCCTGTTCTCTTTATTACCTTTTCTTGATTAACTTAATAGCGTCATAATTCATAATATTTTATTGAAAACTTAACACTTCCGCCATCTATGTAGCAGCAGTGAAAGCCTAAGTCAAACTTTCAAGCAAACTTTTGAAACGCCATCTTAAATGATTCCCAGTCGACAATGCACCCGCTAGATGGCACAGACCGACTATAAATGTCAAGGAGAAAAAATCTTAAATGATTCCCCAATGTATTAGCTCCTTTTTCATTACATTATAAACCACAGTTATGAGCTATTTCAGAGAATTTTCTATTATCACCAGTTTGCATTTATATTTTGTCCAAAACTATTTTATAGCGTTTATAAACTACAGTACATTGGTTTTGTCATTAATTCCCGCCATTTTCTTGGCACCCCGCCCAGTATTGCGGGGCCGGCCACGGGTACTTTGGATTCACTTTAACTTTCAGGTCGTCAAACTTCCAGAACTGCTTATCCTTGAAGAAATACGAGAATCCTGTCAAAGTGAAACATTAGAATATAATTCCCTCGTAATCCTCAAATTTCTTCTATAAAAGCAATACCGTCTGTCCATAGTAAAGCAGAGCTTATAGGCGATGGAATGCCTCTCCATCGGTCCATTTTGTCAGGGTAACCTCGTTCCATAGTCTTGTTCGCTTCATCATAACGCCAGTACAGTTTATCTCGGAAGAAATATGTTTTCCCATTCTTGCCCCATACAAACGCTGCATCCAGCTTGTCCAACTCTTTCGGCAGGCCCAAGTGTGTCAAAGGCTTCTGAGATTCTACCAACTTATCCCCATCAAACACCCAATAGTGTTTTCCTAAGAAAAGACCAATCCATGTGACTCATTTACAAAAAATCTGTCAAAATTTAACGCAGTAACTTACCGCTGAAGAACAAAATCTTGCCATCCGTTCGCCTTTCGTAAACCGCATCAATCTTACTGACCGATTCAGGCAAATTCCAGAACAAGTACCGGAAATGTACCGGGTACTGGTCGTAGAGTTGTCCCCTTTGTGAAAACCGCCAAACATACTACAAAAATAGCGATTAAATTGGAACTTAAATTAAACTATCAATTATTAAGTCGTTTAATTCTTACGGAATTTTTGAAAATAAACAACTCGTTCCGCAAACTAGTCACCGCATCCCAGTTTCCATCACAGAGCTCGGGGATTTCATTACGCTTCTTATGATCATCGACAGTATCGTAGTCTCCAATGTAAGTCACACCCGTTGAGGGCGTGGTCGTAGGCGGAGGCAAGGGTTGGGGCGTGGTATAGGGCGTGTCCTCGTAGTCTTCCTCCTCATACGCCTCTGTGGTAGTCGTAGTAACTCTGGTTGGATTCGTAGGACGAGTTGATGGGTTTGTAGGACGAGCAGTTGTAGTCGTTGCTTTGCTTTTCTCAGTTTGCGTTTCTATCTCTTCGTCTTTCTGATCACTCTCCACTTCGCCAGGCACGTACCGAGCAACTATAAAACAGCAGAAAATACTTATATTAATACTCTTTTCATCCTTTCGTAGAGCTTCGTAAGGTTAGGAAAACGTACTGTAGAGCTGGTACATGGCCAAAATGTCATCGTAATCCAAGTTTAAAGTAGGCTGATGACCTTTATAGTACGGGTACATAATCGAGCCCGAAACGGGCGAATGGGAAAGACCTAAACTATGGCCTAGTTCATGGGTTGCCACCGTAAAGAAATCCACTCCTAAAAATCCACTCATGAAAACCAAATTACTTGATATTCTTTCTTTTTCGTTTTAAATATTCCAAATAATTGTTATAATTGTTTTTTCCCGGTTTACCTTCTGAAGAATCTGTGGCGTTGAGCACCCAGCCTTCATCTTCATCGAAATGTACGTCTCCGCCAAAATGGCCGAATTCGTATGGGTAGTACGCATGCGCCAAAGTCATTCCAGGCCCATCAAAGGGATATCTATAGTAAGCAACACATACAGATGAGTTTTTTGGGGTTGAAATGTAAACTTTTGTGGATTTTACGCGTCTCCGTGGTAACCTCGGCCGAAATAAAGGACAATGTCAGCATTGGGGTCGCTGGTAGCTTCAAATTTGAGGTGGGCATAGTGTCCCCAGACTTGGAATGCGCGTTGGATTTCGTGTCTAGCGGCATCAAAATCGCCCAGTTTAGGAGACCAATTAGCGAGACTACAATAAGCAAACGCATTACATTCTATTTGTTTATTTATTAATTTTCTGAGTTATTTTACTTGTAAGTGATTTTGCGTTTATTCCAACCGGAGCCGCCAATGACGTATCGTTTGGCTCGTCGGTACGTCTGAGGTTCTGGATCCTTATTACCGCACCTGGGCGTGACCATAAGCTACAAGTAGTAATTAAGATAATTATTCCTTATTTTTTTCATTTGTTCGTTTATTTATTTAGGGAATTTTCTTCACCTTAATAGTGTCGTTGTCGAGTTTTCCTGAAGGATTTAAACCACCAAAGGTTTGCATATGTTTAATTGCATTGATTACTGCTTCTTCTTGGTACAACGCTTCCGAATTGGGGTCTCCTTGTTCCAAGTAACCAAATTTGCGAAGGAATCCCATCTATAAAAGTAAAAAAGGATTAATTAAATCAATTTGGAACTAATTATGTGGTTTCAAATTGAGTTCATCTGTACCGCAGAATGGATGTTTTTTGTAGTTTCCTGAGCGAGTAAGGACATGGGCGATTGGTTAACGATCTGGAATGGAGCTGGTTGAGATACATTGACGGTAGGAAGAATCCGTAATGAATCGGCGGGGGGGTTTATTAGTGTGTTTAGGTCTTCTTCGGCATGTTCAACCATGATCGGCAGTAAGGAGGCGTCAAATAAATCAGAAATTGTGACATTGGGGGCTTCTTTTTCTTTAAGAGAAGGCGAAGGGGTAGTTGATTGAGATCGTCTGGGAGGAGGATGTCCGATGGGCGAGTGGGTAACGACCTGGAATGGAGTTGGTTGAGATACATTGAGGGTAGGAAGAAGCTTTAATGAATCGGAGGGGGAGTGTATTAGTGTGTTGAGGTCTTCTTCGGCATGTTCAGCCATGATTGGCAGTAAAGAGGCGTCAAAATCAGAAATTGTGGCATTGGGATGAGCTTCTTTTTCTTTAAGAGAAGGAGCAGGGGTAGTTGGAAATCGTCTGGGAGGAGGGTGTCCGATGGGTGAGCGGGGGAAATTGAACTTTGAGGAGGGATTTGGACCAGGGACAGGTAATGCAGCACTAAACTGAGCACAGGTCGTGACGAGGTAGAGCGAAATCGAGATTTGGAGCAGCACTTGGAACTGCATGGCGGACGTCTAAGGCCTATGTATAACTGAGAATCTTTGGTGGTTTGTTTGGGTTTCGATAAGATGCGAGTAATGTATCCAACAAATGGATGGTATAATTTTTGGAGAGGGACCAAAGGTCTTGAGGACGACTTTGTTTATGCAAGTGACGTAGTTCGTCAAAGATCTCGGGCTTTTATAACTGGAGAGCCACTTTTTTTTTGTTTCCTGAAAAGAAAGAATGTGACTTTTGGGTGCAGTTTTGCTGGGGTGTTAATTGGAAGGAGATTTGTGCATTTTTCTTGACGTTGAGTCAGTTTCCTTCCGGAGTTATGGTCGTGGGTTTCCTTTTTGACCAAGCAAATAGTTTTTGATTGGGGGAGGCCATGGCTAGCAAATTTTATTTGTGATTTGGGTTTCTAACACATTGGTTTTTTTCTAAGGTCCAGGAAATGCATAGGCGACCTCAACGGATTTTCCGAAATGCGCCAAATCCACTCTAGATGGGGAAAAATAATCCTGTTAGCACTGGTATATTGTGGTCGGAAATCCGCATTTTTTGTACGGAAGTTATTCAGGAGCAATGAACGATATTACTGTATTTAGCGCATATTACTCTATTTTAGCTTACGTTGAAGTTTATTGTGATTGGTTTACGTTACGTTTTGAAATTAGCGCCCAAATGGCATTCGAAAAGGAGCTATCTTATAGATTACTTTGTGTGTATTTTATGAGGTTTAGGGTCATAAGGTTTGTAATTATATTGAATTATATATCTTTTTAATTGATAGACGTATTTATTAGTAATTCGTGAATTTAGATGCAACTGGTAGGCATAAACGTAGAGTGTGCGTATAAAAGTAGTTTGGGAACGCGCCTCTAGTTGTTGATGGCGGCCGCTTAACCCCGGCTTTCTTTGATTTGGTGGTTTGGAAATCCGTATTTATCTGAGTTTCCAAGCATCATCCCAGCCTAAGAATGGTAAATAAATATATATACTGCATAGTAGTTTTGTTTTTTTTTAGACTTAAACCTTATAATTCTGTTTAGTGGCGTGAAATTTTAAATATTCCCAAGCTTTGTGTTTGTTTACCTTTTTGTGTTCAGGTAGAATTTTGAATAAAAATGGTTTGGTTTATTCTTTTTAGACCATCAGCAAGAACAACAAGATGGTCCAGCATCTCAACTACCGGATGAGGGTAGTTTTGCAAGATTCCAGAACCTTTATTGGAACATTCAAAGGTAAAACCAGTTTACATACATCAAATAGAGAAAACGCAAACAGTGAAAACCATTAAATCTAACACTATACCTTCATAATTCAAGTCTTTCCTAGTTACCCATTTGTAGTGAAGTACTTGTTCATCTCGTCTGTATTAAATTAACCAATTCTTATCTCTTTTACAGCGTTTGACAAACACATGAACCTGATCCTGGGAGATTGCGAAGAATTCAGAAGAATAAAGCCCAAAGTTGCTCGCGGTATGCCAGGAGGAGAACGCGAAGAGAAGCGTGTGCTGGGTTTCGTGCTTCTCCGAGGGGAAAACATCGTTTCCATGACCGTGGAAGGCCCTCCTCCTCCGGAGGAAGGTTTACCTCGAGTTCCTATTCCCAGCGCCGTTCCTGGCCCTGGTTTGGGCCGAGCTGCAGGCCGAGGAATGCCAGTTGGAGTTGCTGGTGCTGCACCTCCAGGTAACTCCCACGTTTTTATCCTTAAATCTTACTAAAAACGCGCTAAAATCTTCTCATCTTCTCTAGGCTTGCAAGGACCAGTTAGAGGATTAGGACCAAGCCCTCAAATGATGGTTCCTGGCGTTGGTGGGCGTGGCTCAGCCGTTTCTGCTCCTCCACAAGTTCGACCTCCAGGTCCTCCCGGTATGGGAATGCGTATGCCGCCCATGGGAATGGGCGGTCCTGGCATGCCACCAATGGGCGGTCCTCCAATGCCACCTATGATGGGTAGAGGGGGTCCAATGCCCCAGCCAGGAATGAGAGGACCTCCCCCTGGCATGATGCGTGGTGGTAAGTTCATTCTCAACTACACCAAAACATATTTAACTGTATTTAAGAATACTTAAGCTAAATTTTTCTTCTCTTAGGTCCTCCTGGAAGGCCATTTTAGTCTCTGCATCGATAAATTGGCTGTTCATCCTTCGTATTGTGTCCGGCGCATCCGTTTTGAAAATTTACAACTAAATACAAACCCATACTTGGCTAAAAAATAATCTTGTCCTTCATTTACTTGCTTACTCGCTTTACTGGCTTGAAATGTCTCAAAATTGCTGAAATGCAATTGAATTGAATTTATAAAGTACGATTTGAAACCCTTTTTGTGCACTAAAAATTAAGTAAAATAGTTGTAGTAGAAAAATATAGATGGCGTAAGACTTCACTTGGCAGTTCTTATTATTTAAATAATTGTAACGCGCATAGTTTACACCAGAGGCGTTGGCATTTTCATCTAGCAAACGGAAATGAACGAAAAATGGTATGTGGATGTGAACTAGTGCCAAATAGTACTTATTTTTCTGCTTAATTTCATTACTGCCGAGTGTTAGTTACTTCAAGATGGCTTCGAGGATATCAGGACGACAAGGAAGGACCGGATTGGGTAAGCGAAAACTCTTTCAAAGGATACAAAATCGGAATTAAAATTGATGACACCTGTCATCCACGAACGCAAAGGATGTGTAAGCATCCAATCGCCGCCGAATGGATTTATACGTTTCTAGGCCACTAAGATAATTCCTAACGCATTCATGAGCCCAATTAGTCTAAATTAAACGGATCAAAGACGCCTAATTCGGAATCTCTTGGGAAGCGAAAGCCAAAGCAAACATGCACTCAGTACTCAGTAACATTCCTAATGAAAATTCTTAAAATTCTTAACCATAAAAAATTGTATACGGTAGTTTCGCTTCCCAAGAGCCTTAAAAATGACCAACTATATTTGGCATACGCATCGTTGACACTTTTTCACACGAAACAGCGCAAAAAGATCGTAATTCATGGCACACACGAAAGTCGAAAACGATAAATCCCGTGTTTTCAAAACTATAAAGATTCTTTAAAGAAGCAACGAGCTTAGGAGCACTCCCACACTACATTAACAACCTTATCCTTAAACTGCACCGGATCAAGAAACGCCTATGGAGCCCTCCATTCCTCGCCAACCTTCTCAAGGTATGTCAAAACTTTCATCTTTGTTCATTATTCATATTTGTTTTAGAACCCAGCCAGTCGTTCCATTCCTGACACCCTCCCTTGTTCGTTGGGAACCAAAACGGCCTCCCTGGCAGCCTCGCTTCTTGTTTTTAAAAGGCAGTTAACCGCTTCTTGTGCCCATCAGGTCTGTTATTACAAACGGCAATGCCATATAGAAGGAACACGACGAGAGCAGAAGAGAAGATGAGGCGTAATCTCAGTGTCTGTCTTCACTTGCATCTCGCCAAACCCCCCCACTTTCTTCCGTGGCAACTGTCTCTTGTTGCTCGTTTACTCCATGCGAGTGAGCTGCGGGCCTCCTCACATGCGGCGTCACCAAAAATAGCTTGGCCGACGTCTCTTTTCTTCTTCTTGTGTCCATCTGGTCCCTACCCATCTTGCACATCAAGTTTTTGCTCCTTCTGCCCGAATTTTCAAACTTTCCATTTTCTCCAACTATGCGCGCAATGCGAGCTCCCTAACGCCATTAACCATGCGGAAGGACGTTATTTTGCCTTTTCCCAAATGACAGAGACTGTATTTTCTTTTAAAACGACAGGAATTTGCTCTCAACGTGTGGGAAGAGGTTGCTATATCTCTATATTTTGGGGGAGGACTGAAAACAAGATTTTTTTTTGTCTATTTTTTAAGATTTTATTTTTGTTTTTTTAAAAATAGAGGGGAAAAGAGAGGCAGTTTAAGGACTCCGGTGAGGATTAAAGTTAGCGACGGTATGGAGCCTGTTAGGGCGTAAAGTTCACGTACGTGGAAGCTTGTTTGGAGGGAAAAAGTTCTCGTGTGGGGATATTTTGAGTCTGGGTAGTCTCAGTTTTCTTCTGGGCTTCTCTCCTCGTGCATGTGTGAAAAGCCGGGCTTGGCTGGGGGGAATGAAACGGGCACAAACTCACGCAGGAAGCTCGTGCGGATTTGTAATGGCCTGAGGCGAAAAGGCTCCCTTTACTTTTAAATAATTTAAAAACGTGAGGATTTTCAAGTGAAATTATTGAGGATTTGGTTGGGTTTTTGCCCGTGGATCTGTGTAGAGAATTCGAAAAAGTTTTGGGGAAAAAATCCAGGTTTTTTCAAGGAGTGCTGTGGTTTTTAATTTTTAGATTGAGGAGTGCGAGTGGAGTGTCAAGTTACGTTACGTTGCCCGCAAAACCGCAGTTTTTTGTTTATTTAAAAAATAAAAAAATTGGAACTTGGTGGAGAAGTAATCTATGGGAAATATCCAAAATTAGGTAACTGGAGAACTCTTTGAAGAGTTCGTGTTTCATTTATTTTTTAGATTTTAATTTTGAAAGATTTAAATTGGAATTAATTTATAAAATTAATTTTGAGAGTTTGGGAAGTTTGTCGCGGAATTTAAGGGTAACAATATAAGGCATAGGGCTTGATTTTGGGCAGGATTTAAGAAAATCTTTTTAAAAGTAATCTAATTAGTTGGGGAAACGATTTTGAGCTTCTGTTGAAGCCATTTGAGCGTTTATTTGAGGTTTTAGCACGTTTGTCTGGCTTCTTGGGTTGAAAACAGTTCAATTCCTTGTCCTGCAAGCGTTTTATGTGTTCTAAACGTTAGAGCAGTAAAAAATTGAAAAATTAGACGAATTTTAGTTCTAATAAGGTTAATTAGTTTGTGTAATCTAAGAGTATTGGGCGTAATTTATATGGTATGACGTAATTAGCTTCATGGGACCCTAAAGTCATTCCCAAGTCGCATTTACAGGGAAAATATGTTTGTATAATTAATTGGTTAGTTAAATTTTACAAATTAATTAGTAAAATAATTCATTTGGGGAAATTAGACCCATACTTAAGTCTTTCTATTTAATTTGTTTATTTTAATTTACTTCGTTAGAGGCGAAAACCGTTCCCAAGTAGCTTTAAGATGGAGTTCTCAGTAAATTTTTTTGAATTTTAATTTTTTTTTTATTAAAATGAATTCGTTTGCGAAATTTAAGATCCGCTAATTGGTTACATAGGATCGTCTTTTCGCTATTCGGACAGTTTAGATTGCCCATATTTGGTGTTTCAGGATGTCAGGGATCAAATGAAAAGGTTTGTGGAACTATGTAAGCCACGCCTCCGAGTCCAACTGAATTTTCTTTGGTTTTCGAAGATTTTTGATTTGACGTGAAGGAAAGTCTGTACCATTGATAGGTTCAAGTGTGGAGGCCACGTTGGGTACATAAATATCCGCTTGAGAAACACGGCCATATGGCAATGCGTATCAAGCTGCTATAAACTGGGCGGGGCCTAATGAAGGTGGCTTCTTCTTAAGTTTTCGCGGAAAATTTCCTGTTAGTGACGGACTTTGCCCCAAGTTTGGGTGATATTTAGGGAAAAGGGGTAAGAAATGATGCATGGGTGGCAGCTGATGTGTGTTGGGGGTACAAAGGGGTAAAAACTAGGGGATTGAGCCCAAAGGCATTGGTTTTCGATGTGTGTGTGGCTGGAAGATGTTTCAGATTTTGTCTTGGAGCCAAAAACGTGGTTTAAAAGCGTCACGGACGTCGAGGAGAAGCGTCTGGAGCTATTTTTAAAGAAAGGTGTACCGGTGGGGGGGATCAAGATTAGGCCCCGCCCACCTACCACTACCCCCTTTTTTAAAACAACGCGTATTCTATTCACTCCCGAGTTTTGCACGTGCTTCCAAGGAAGATTTGTACAAAGCAGCTCATCTTGGGAGCATTCCGAGACTTTGGGACAAGATACATGACTTGACTCGAAAGGGCTAGAAAGAATTCAGGGGGCGGGGCTTGTTTCATTTTCTTAAAATTTTAATTTCGGGAATTTTTGGGGATTTTAGTGTAAAAGTTAACCTGTGGGACGGTTTTTTCTGAATTATTTTCTGTTTTTTAAACATTTTAAAATAGAATGCCGAAGACGATAATGTGTCGCTAAGCAAAAAAAAAAAAAAAATACAAATATTTGAAATATTTTAAAATAATACTTCAATATTTTCTGATTTTTTTAAAGAATTTTAAATATCCCTTTCGGAGATCGAGATAAAAAAAATTATATATAAAAATACTAAAAATCACTCTTCATGGTCAATCATCGAGTTGGAGCACTTAAAGTTGACGTTAAGGAATCGGTTTTCAAAAGAAAGGAAAGAGAAAAGAAAATTAAACGATCCCAAGTGGTTTAAGTGTAGCGATGACGTCATACAGCATCCCTATACACATCATTCTCGACTTCTGTTAAATTTCAAGAGTGAAGCGAGCCGAGGTATCATTTGGCAGCAAGCGGAACGGAACTCGTAAAAGGGGGGACCCTTTTAAGTGAGAAAAGTTTTCGAGTTTTGACGCAATGTTATTTAGGTCGCGTGTTTACACGTGCAGGACTAATGAAGCTGATTGGTTCGAGGCACAGCTTCCTTGTTTTGAAAGAACAGAGCACGTTTTAACCTTTCGGGCTGCCAGATACTTTAGCTCGGTATCGGCGGCTAGCATGGGGAATTTACGTGTTTCGGAACAACTTTTCGTTAATACCAGCACAGGTATCTAAAAAAATCTTTGACAGTTCAGCTTAGCAGCTAGTGCACAACCATTCCACTTTTTCTTCCAATGAGTAATACATTACTAACGTCGAAAGGAGAGGGTTCTTTTTTTTACTTTCTTACGCAAGGCCTTCGCAAAACCATAACAAACATCAGCGCCATCTGTGGCTGTTTTACATCAATAAGCTAAGGTATACGGGAGCCTTAAATGGATTTTTTTCAGGGCCATAATCACCAAATAAGGTTGGGATTTCGATGGATTCTTACAGTTTTTATTATTTTAAGAAAGATGACAGTATGGCAATTAGCTAAAGATTTCCTTTTTTAGTTTCGTATGCAAGGCTTTTGCAGAACAATAACAAACTACAACGCCATCTATGACTGTTTTGCATCAATAAGCTAAGGTATACTTGTATGCCACGATAGCAGTAGAAACGAAGAAACTCGCGCACACAAAGTACAAAGTATAAGAGATTTTTGCAAAAGAAAAGTAATATAGCCCCTACAGCACTAAGAGCGCTTATACAACTTTGTATTGTATTAGCAATATAATGTTTTGGCAGAAGAACCTTTGCTCGTTTGCTAGAAAAGCTCCTTAATGGGTTGGATTTTTGCAATTTTTGTTCATTTTCATTGTTGATCTGGCCTCTGAGAGATCAAGAGCTACAAATGCGTTAACTACTCGTGTATAGTACCGTACCAACAATGAAACTCGACGTTTGTTGGCTGCATGGCTGCAAGTAGGTCCTACTGGGATCTGTTGAGAAGGATGATTCACTGCACTCAGTTTTCGTTGTTGCTACATAGAAGGTCGAGTTGTCTTACATTTCGTTTTTTCTGAAAGCACGTTGGCGGTTGTATGGTAATGCCAACAATGAAAGTGGACCGTTTCTAGCTTCTAGCGTTGGCTATGGATTTCAAACACGTTTAACTTGTAAGTTGCAAACCTGCAGCAACAGCTAGAAATGCGTTAAATTCCCTCGTAGCAACAATGAAGTTCAACTTGTGTCGACTAGAAGCATTGTTATTTGGTAAAAGAGTCTTTACCAAATTCGCTCTCTAGCGGCAAGAATGGGCGAAATCCACCATTTTAGGTGCATTACGTTTTCTACAAGGCGCGTAAAGTAAACAAACCAAAACAACAACAGACAAGTTTAAGTAACAAGAAATTGTGCTACTTAAACTAAACAAATTCGTCAGAATCTGAAATAAGAAAACAGTGTAATAGACTATGACCGGCACTCGTCTGTTTTTGTTGTTTTGATTTGTTTTGTTTACTTTACGCGCCTTGTAAAAAACGTACCTAAAATGGTGGATTTCGCCCATTCTTGCCGTTAGATGGCGAATTTGGTCAAGACTCTTATTAGGGGACCTGTTGAGAATGGTGCTGCATTGCACTCAAATTTCATTGTTGCTACATAAAAGGCCAAATTGCCTTCCATTTGGTTGTTGCTGAAAACATGTTGACTGTTATATGGTATGACAACAATGAAATTGGACTGTTCCTAGCTTCTAGCGTTGGCAATGGATTGAACACTTTAACTTGTAAACTTGTAAGTTGTAAACTCGTTGGGAAAAGTCTAGGAACCCTACCGAAACGGAGTATAGGAACTTGTAACATGGAACAGAGGGCAAGAGTGGGGGGTTGGAGGGGTTAAGAGCGTTAACACGAGTCAGGAACAACGTTTGAAACATTGAAATCATTTGCATAGACTTCTCCATCTTATTCTTTCCCCTTCCTCTTCTTCTTATTGTGGTCTTATAAGCGAGAGAGGACCCCCTTTTTGCATTTTAGCCTGAAAATGTGCACCCCTACAGGTATAGCTAAAAGGGGTTTGAGTTTTAGAGGGTTTATAAGGGTTATATACTGTGCTGAAGAGCGAGACAAGAGGAAATAAGGGTTGGAAAAGCTGATTTGCTTGGCTGGAAGTTATTCAGTCGTGGACTTGCGGTTCTTGAAGAACAAAGCCACACTTGAAATTGTCGACTTTGGGTGTTTACGCGTTTCTGTGACTTGGATTTCATTGGGATTGCCGAAAAAAGCGTGTTGATTAGTGTTACCAAAGTTTTACCAAGCAGAATGCCAGTAAGTTTTGACTTCTTTTTGGATTGAAGAAGAAAATGGAGGGAATTCGTGGAAGAAAATTGGGTTTCAACTGTTTCAAGCGATTTCGCAAGCTGTTTCAGTGCAAGTCGTCGGATTTGGGGAAGTTCGGAGGGGAAAAGTGGACTGATTGGCTTTAGTGATTAGAAATAAGAGTTTGGTTTCGGGAAATTAGGGAGATTATCAGCGACGTGTCTGGAAGACCATTAGTCATTGGGATTCCTAGCGCGACTCGATTTTTTCTTTTTATTTATTAATTTTTTCGTGTGTTGTATTTCTTTATGTTCGGATTCTATGGGATCGAATTTCGAATTTCGTAGAATAAAGGTTAAAAATTCAAACTGATGTCTTAAAAATGTAAATTCACTCGAAAATACGGTCAAAACTATAAATAGATTGTAAGTTTACTATAAGGTGGTGTTGTAGTACGTTGTTGGGGGTGTATTGTGTAATGTGGGTGTGGCTTTAGGACCTGCCAGGTAGATCGCATTGTAAGGTTTCACACCTGGCTAGTGCTAATTGTCTGTGAACACCTTTCGGGTAAAAAGGCGCCAAAAAAAAGCTCAGGGCTCATTTCCAAGGTTGTAAACAAAAAGAAAAACGTTCGAAGAAGCCTCCCATGCATGAAAAGTCGAAAAAGAGGTCGTTTTTTTTTTTTTTTTTAATATTCCAAAGACGTAAAAGCCTGTATCAACAACCCTTGATAGCCCGGCAGAACGAAGAAGATTTGGGTTATTTTTTCCCAGGAAATATGAACGTTTTAGGTGTATCCGTTGCTGCGGGGGGTGTTCTCGAAACATTTTGTGCTACTGTTTTCGTTTAAAGTAGAAAATGAATCAAATTTTGTCTACTTTTGCAGAAAAACATATGGAATTATTGTATTATTTTTAATGTTTTACGTAATTAGTATTTAGCGTTATTTAGGTATACACATTGAGGGGAATTTATGAGAAAAATTGAGGTTTAAAGAGAGATTAGACGAAAAAGAATTCTGGGGAATTTTCTAAATATTTGGAATTTTGAGTTGTTTTTAAAACTCGTCCAAGACTTTTTGCTCTGGGGATTTTTAGAAAGTGGTAAAGGGAACTTTCTGGCAGGTGAGGTAGGCTACCTGTTCCCTTCACCATCTGCGTTCTGCATGTACATTTACTCTCACCTGCGAGCCGGCAGCCGAAAGACGTGTTTACCGAGTGTTGGGAAGAAAAAGAAGTTGCTGACCATTCTTTGAGATTAGATAAAGTTTGATTCGTCGGCTTCTTCTAGTGTTTACTATCGGATTAATTCATCATGTATCTCGTTCAGGTAAAACCTAAAAGCAAATTAAGTGATCTAGAGATAATTCACTGTAAGCTTTGTAATTATTTCTAAATAATTACATTTCTATGACATTTAGAAATGATTTTTCTAAACTGTTTAGTAATTATTTCTAATTATTTCTAAACGAGTTTACTAAAATCAAGTAGTTGTCTTTCATCATTCCTGTTTAGTATTGAAATTATACCATGGTAAGGCAAAACATTCGGAGAATTTCGTGAATTCCAGAATTCTAAAAATTTTTAAATTTCAAAGCATGTCAGGCTTTGCGAGATTTTCAAGAAGTTAAGAAAATATTTAAAATCTAGAATTAAATAAAAAGCTCCTGACAGTAATGTAGAGGAATGCCTAGATAACGTTAGTAAGCGTTAGATTTGGTGAAATAATGACCCCAAAATTCGCGAAAGAGAAAAGAAAGGGGTAGACGGGTAGTAATTAAGATTCTTTCCGTAAGGGAAAGTTGGGGAATCGAATGTGGAACAAGGGATCAACCGTAGTAAAAGTTTTGGTTAAACTGCTGCGGGCTTTAGGCCAGTATTTAGCCACGTTTTTCTTCGTCATCTTCTTTTTAATCTCTTTTTTTAGTGATTTTATTTTGTTTTATTTTTTTGTGAATTTTAGTTTGAGGAGTGAATGAAAGTCCCTGATCCCTTGTTTTATTGAAAGCTCGTCTTGTCATGGAAAATTTTAGAACGTTTTTTATTTTGGTATATTTCATTTTGGCTTATTTAAAAAAATAAAAAGTAGAACAGGGATTCTGAAGGGTTTGAAACATTTTGAGGGACAAGATAACAAGGTTTTTCCGGCTTCGAGGAAAACCGCAAATGGGTGTCGAGGTCAAAGGCCAAATTTGGAAAGATCGTGTCACGGACTCCTGGGAATTGTCGTTATCTTTTTTTTTTTACTGTTGGTTTAGAGTTGCATAGTTTTCATGTCCTCGATTTTTTTAGCTGACGAACCTAAAAAAATATCAGAGAATGGCCCTGAGAATTTAGGCGCGAAATGAGTTTTGAATTTCTCAAACTAGCAAGTTATTAAGACTAAACAAAGGAATTTTGTAAAGGTCTGGCTAAATTGTTACTAAATATTATGAAAATTATTGTGAAACATGTGAAAGATATCAGAATTAATTTCGGGGGGATTTAGTTGGTTTTTATGATGATTGCAGTTGCAGTCACTGATGCGAAGATGGCGTGCTCTACTTCCCGCGTTGTTAGTGTCATAACGCCAAGTAAGGAACATGCGAAGAAGAGATTAGCGCAAATTCACCCGTAAAGCTTTCATATCGTCGATTTTCTTTCAAATATTCTCATGCAAAAGAGTGTACTTAAATATATTAACTTAATTAATCTCAATTAACTGAATCAATTTGGTTTTTAAAAAATAGGCACAAGAACTCATTAGAAATTATTTTAGCTTTTTTTAGTATTTATTCCGCTTTATTTGCAATAATTTGCAACATGTTCTCCAGTTTTGGAACTCCGAGATAAAAATGACACTAGTGTGTATTATGGTTTCAAAACGTTCTCGGAAAGCGAATGACAAACGGGTGTCAATCGAGTTCAAAAGTGGTAGTTGGATTGGAAATGCACTAGTTTAGGTTAGTTAGGTTAGGTTACTTATAGGTTAGCTTAGGTTAGCTTAGATTAGGTTAGCTTAACGATTCTCATCAATTTTCGTTGATGAGAGTTGCTAAAACTTACACTTTCTTTCACTCCACTAGCTAAAAAAAAGAAATATTCATTGTTGGCCAGTGACACACCAGTGTCATTTTTGACTCCGGGAATATTTCTTTCGCTCCACTAGCTGAAAAAAAAATTCATTGTTAGCCAGTGACACACAAGTGTCATGTTTGACTCAGGGATAAATTACGTACGTATGTAACTAAATCCGGAGAACGTGTTTTAAATTTGAGTATTTTTATTGTTATTAAAATAGTTTTAAAAAATATATAAATATTAATATATAATAGTAAAGTAGTAAAAGTGTTAACTAAAAGACTGTTAAAGTGTATTTTAAAGAAAAACGTGATTTAAAGTTATTTTTAAAGCTATAGGGCTGGACAGTGAATTCGTCGTTCTTGTTGGTCAAAGACTCGTCACTGTACGGTGAATGGTTGCGCTAAATGACAAAGTTGAATGAGTTTTGACCTCTTTGGGGTCCGAAACCGTCCAAAAAAGGATGCGCCTTTAGTTTTAGTACAACTTTGTAAACGATGTGACGTGAGTGGGTAACATGGCTTGCTTGGAGTCCTGTTACCATCAAAACAAAGGACGTGTAATGAAATAATTTGGAGAAATTTCAGTTACTTAGTGAAAGAGCATTTTGCAAGTTTCTTTGTGTGATATTGTGGTGGGAAGTGGGTCTTGTTATAAAAAAAAAGCGGTGTATCACGACATTCGCAGGGTAGTTTGGGTTTCAAATGAGCCAAAGTTCAATTAGAACACATTTTCGGGCAACTTTCCAGCGATTGAACGTCAATTTTGTTGCGTTGAACGCAGACAAGCTGAATTCCTGCTTCTTGTTGCGTTGGATGAGTTTCAATAAGCTCTAGAGGATGTTGGTTATGGCCTTGTACTAGATTCCCAAACGCCTTCAATCACGATTTGAAGTAAAGGATTTTCGTCACTGATTTCGTGTTGGAGCTTTAATTTATGCTATTATAATTACGGTATTTATTATAATATTTTTTTAATATTTGTTGTAATTGGAGCTGTTTATTATAATTATTTTGATTTTTTATGGCTGTATTTTTAGGATAATTAAATGAGTATTGAGTTTAGAGGAATGATTTAAAGGGATTTTTTGATAATTTGGGGAAATTTTTAGTTTGTTTTGGGAAGGAAGATGACGTAGCTGGGCGACGTCTGTTTGCATATGCAAATGGTGTGGATGTAAGGGGGAAACTTGGAAATGAGATATTTTTGTGGTTAGGGAGTAAGTTTGGTACGAAAAGTTTTACCCAGTTTTCCCGCGAACGAAGTTTCTGATGATGTTTTTTGCTGGCGTGTGCAAAGTGAGGGATAAATAAGGGCGTGAGAGCCAGACAGACCGGATGGAAGACATTTAGGCTGGCTTTGGGGTCTGGCAGCAAAAGATTACGCCTTGTAACTCTTAACCATACATCACAAATCTTCCCCTTATGAAGGGCGTTCGCTTCCTAAGCTCGAAGTGATCCGTTAAGCGCTCTTAGAAGCGTCTTTCAGGAGTGAAGAAAGTGTCCTGATGTCTTGTCGATGGATCAGGATCTTTGCTGGCATTTCTGGGAATTTTGGCGAAAACTTGTGACAGTAATGTAGTGGGCATTCCTCGTTCCAAGATTTAGTTGTTCGTAAAGTTTTGCACACTTGTGAAAGATCCATGGGTGTCTCTGGTGATCAGCGCCAAAAATTGAGGTTCCGTGACGTTTGGTTTTATTTTTAGAGCTGTTCTGACAGCAAGCTCGGATGAAATAGAAGATATGTGGCTCGCGAGTGTTTTATTTAAGGGGTGTTGCAATTTGTGGCTTAAATTCCCGAAATTGGCTACTTCGCAGGGATATTGCTACCACCACCCAAAGCCTATTTATAGACCTAATTCTTAAAACGAATTCCATGCAAATCGGACGAATAGTTTCGGAGTTATCCTCGGTTCGCTTTTGCGCCTTTTTCTGCGCGCAGGGGATGCGCGGCCATATAACGCCATGTAAAGCATGCAGAGCCATCTAGTGGTCCAAGGGAAAACTGCGTTATGGTTCCAATTCTCATCCTTCCCCTTTTTGACCTTCTTATTTATGATTCTATTGATAAGATTGAAGTTAGTGATTAGAAATTTTAAGAGAATTTTTATTTTCCAATTGCAGAGCGTGACGACCGGCATCCGAGCCAAACCCTACGCCACACCCACTGTCCCCCCCGACAACATGAGCTACAAACCCACCGTTCTCCTTCCTCCGGAAACGAAGCAGAAGTCCTCCAGCTTACCAGGCTACACAAGAGGCTTTCATGACGCATATCGCAATTATAACCAACACCCTAACGGTATTAATGCCCCACCCACCACCCAGGCCTCGGCTCCGGCCCTCCCTCCGCGTTCCATGCACCCGCCCTGGATCCCCAACTACGCCAACTGGCAGCGATCCGCCGATCAACCTGTTTTACCGCCACGGAAACATCACGGAGGAACTGTCCCCAAGGCAGACCCGACCGTCTCTGCGCCTAGACAAGCCCCGCCCGCCAAGAAAAAATGGGGTTTCGGGAACTTCTTCCTGCGGAAACATAAGAAAAAGGGTTCGGAAGACAGTTCCTCGGAATCAGAACATCAAGACACGATTCAAACGCCCAAATTAGGGTTCTTATCGCGACGGAAGTCGAAAAAGGAAGCCGAAAAACCGGTAAGAAGGGTTCCGACGGACGCCATTCGGACGTCGAGGGCGTCAGAGCAAAATGTCTTCGTTTCCCAGCCCTATTACAACAGTCCGTTACCGCGCTCCACGCCCTCGCCGGCGGTTTCGGTAAGCTTAACCATCCAGAACCTCCAATCCGAACCCACCAGGCTGGGTCAGCCCCCCTTACCGTCCGGCAAACCCATGTGGACCTCCCAGAGCAACGTAGCGCAAGGCTCCACGGTCCCGACTACCCCAAGGGAACGACCTCTCCCAGCGATCTCCCCCGGTTTGGGGTCGTCGAGGCTGAGTAACGCGGGTTCCACGAGTTCCGTAGACGCCGGAACGACCGCGTCCGGTTTAGCGCTGAGAAAAGAGCGTAGAGAGGCTAGGTTGGCTCGGGCGGCCGCCAAACGAGACGGTTCTGTGAAAGCGAACTCGAGTTCGGACGAAGATTCCAATTCGGCGCAAGGATCGCTGACGAGTAGCCAGCGCTACCGGAGTCAGGATAGTCTAGCAAGTAAGGACAGTAGTACCATCACCCGCCGAACTCGGTCCGCCCGCACCGAAAGGTACTTACAGCGAAAATCCAAAGATGACGACGTTCTGCGTACGCGAGAGATGGTCGACAGTCGGTTGACCAATATTGAACACGGTAGAGAGTCTAAATCCCCGGCGGCGGTGAAGAAACCGCCACAGTCGGCCGGCCCTAAGTGGGCGGCAACGGTAGTCTACCAAGAAACGAGCGAGTTCGAGTCACCGGTCGTGTTACGCAAAGCGTCTTCGTCCCAGTCGAGCGTTCCGCCTAGTCCCGCTTTGTCCCGTAATGCCCTGTCGTATAACCACGACTCCCGGGACGGGAGTAGCAATAATCTAAACCCAGTTTTCCATGTCCGCTTACCTGTACTCTCGAGTTCCATGATCAAAAGTAACGGCGGTGCGGTACCCACTGCGAAACGAAACGTGTCCTCAGCGTCGCCAGTTCTCAATGCCGAGGAAAGTAACGCGGTAGTTAAGAAACTGGCGCTGAGAAGTGCCCCTAGTCCTCCTTTACCCCCGCCCCGGAACCCGAATCAGCGTTCCTATCTCCTCCAAATGGCGGAGCGACCCACGTCGTACTCGTTTGGCGAAATGCAGCGAGATTACCATAACGTGGATCAGGAAGGTCACATAATCCTCGACCGAAGTCCCCCGCAATTATTCCCGAAGCGATCGAACGGAGGGTCATCTCGGTCGGCGTCCGAACTTCAGCTCAGTTTCCCTCGGCCGATGACGCGGTCGCCGGCGGTAGCCGGAGTCCCTCCTTTAATCCCTGTTTCCAGCAAGAACGGCGAGACGCCGCCGTTACCGACACGGCAGAGCAATGAGTCGGTTCGGAGGAGCGCGTCCGATTTCTGGAAGAGTCGCGAGCGGGAACTGCATCAAGTTCACCGGTCGGACAGTGCTCTTCCCAATAGTAAACCGTGGTTACCACCACGAAACACCTTAACGCCACTGTTGCTGGGAACGGCCGAGTCCTTAAGCTCGTTAAGTAGTCCAGCACTATCCGATTTAGCTCCCAGTCCAATCATACACAAAGATCCGCCGAGTCTGCCTATGGTTCAGACAGCACATAGTCGTTTGTTTAGTCCCAGGAACTTGCCAAGTGTGTGTGAATCCCCGCCGTTACTTCCGCGAGTTCGGAAACCCCCCGAACCGGTCAGCGCCGGCCACGTAAGAGACCTGGTTCAGATGAAACCCACCGGTAATGCCAACTTAGAGGAGGCGATCAGCGAACTCGAGGCCATCTACCAGAGTTTACGTCTGAGTGACGAAGATTTGTTAGATCGGGCCGAACGGCGGGACTTACCAACAGTCCACCAACTGCAGGCAAGGACCAGCGTAGGATCGGTAAGTTCAGGGTCGGGTTCCGGCGCCGAGTTCTTGACCCCAAACGGGGTAAACTCGGACTTGGATACCCTTAACAATTGGAGCATTTCGGGGTCGTTCGAGTCGATCATTTCCCCCAACCAACGCAATCGCGTAAGAGCACCTTCTTTGCGGAGGTCGGGTGTTCCAGATAAAGTAGCGGATGATATGGCGCTACGCAGACTGCAGCGGCGTGATCATGCGCAGCCAGACCCGAGCTCTGCACTAGCGTTAACCGGTTCGTACCTCCTGGTCTCCCCGTCAGTTACGCCCACTCCGTCCAGTGGTAGCGGACCCAAGGAGGACATCCGATTCCCGGATGAACCTGATATTGTCCAAGACGACCTGGTAAACCGGTCAGTGAAGCAAGCCAACTCCATGAGGATCATTGATCCTCAGCCTCCATTCGGAATACCCTTAGGACCCGTAACAGCGGCCGCTACGACTGATTACCTTCACGCGGTTCCCACGGACCGCTACCGGTCCTCTTTTCGAGCCATGAAACACCACGACCTCGTGAAAGACGACCTCGCCTACCGTAATTTACGGAAAGATTCCGGGTTAAACCCAGTCCTGGGTCAACCGGTCGGCAGTCCTCCCAATGGCGTTAACATGGATCAACTAGATGAGTTACTAGAAGCGGCAGGGAATGGACAACCCGGTAATGCCACCATGTCTTTGCGTAAACGGCGCGCGGTGCGGTCCTTGTCAGCGAACATAGCCGTCTTGATTAAAAAAGAGTCTATGAAACCTGGCGGCGGGAACGAACCCGACTTTGAACAGCTCCAGGACGAAAGTTTGGAGCACACCGGGAACAAAGCGCAATCCTTGACCAACCTCGACGACGTAAACAACATGAAAGCGGTAGGGGAAAAGGCAGGGAGTGGCGCCAATCCCGTGAGTCACGGGAAGACTCCACGGGCCGTCAAACATCGTAACGAGTGGCGTCGCTGGAACGGCCTTCACTGTTCGCAGGACGAAACTTCCTCCGGCCTTAGTTGGGTAGAACGAGCCCGTCTTAACGAAAACCCCTCGGGAACTAGCACCGAAACCCTTGTGGCGGATTCCCAAACTCGTACACCAGCGTTAGCGGCGCTCTTCCCCAAATCCGCCCTCTTGTCCCGGTCGAACCCTGATCTGCATCACCTCAACAGCGACAACCCCTCCGGAACCTCCGAAATCGACGAGTTTTTCATGCGCGAAGCCAGTCAGAAGCTAGATCACCTCATTGCGGACTTAACCGCCACGTCTAACGCATTAACGGAGACGGATTCAACGGCGAATGGCGCCGTACCTTGGCGGAAACCCCACTCGCGTCCGGAAACTAAGGAAATCCGTCCGTTACCGCCTAAACTTTCGGCGGGACAAGCGTCGGTCTCTAAACCGAGGATGCCGTCACCCTGCAGCTCCGATACCAGCGACATGTCCTGCGGTGGTCAGGAGATACAACAAATCCTTGGCATTAACAAGCGCGTAGTGGTTAAAGCGCAAGTTGAGGCGATCCAAACTGAACCCGTTGGAGACATCGGATACCATCTAGCGATACCGCCTAAAGGTATGCGTTGTGTGAAGCTAAAGCGTGTTCGCACTAACGATTTTCTGGCGGATGTGCTTGCCTCGTGTTGTTTGTTGGCTTGTTTTACTTTCTTAGTAGGGTTAGATTGGGGCACTGCCGCCCAATTATTGTTGGCTGTTTTAGCAATGGCGGCCATTTTCTTCGAATTGGTGTGAACATCATTCATAAAGTCATTTATTTTATATATTTTAAAAAAAGAAAACGAGGTTTCGGTGCCATGAGTTACGGTTAATTGTGTTTCCTGTATTTTACTAAGAAAAAACAACGATTTTTTTGGTTTGGTAATTTGAGTGCCATTGGAATAAAGTATATATTATTTTGGAATGCGAGTGTGGTCGTGAGAATTGTGGGCAATTAGTGGTGCAGAAAGGGGGAGGACATATGGTTCTCGGATTCTTTTGTGGGGAAATGTTGGAATGTTTTATGGTTTGGTCAGTCTGAGTTCGACAGTTGGTTATACTTGAGTTTGTTGGGAGAAAACTATACGGTTTTATATTTTTTAAAAAATCTATGTTGGAAAGTTAAGTGGGACCTGTGGCTGGTATTTGCTTATGCGAATTTTACTGAATTATTCAGGTGACTTTTTTATACCGGGATTTTAATTAGTTCTACTTCATTGGACTCTAATTAAGACCCCGTTTAAGAGTATATTTTGCTCGATTTTCTCGGTCGAAAGGAAAGGAGTTACGAGGAAAAGTCGTGAGAAAGCGCCTGACCTTGCAAAGACCTACAGTTTGTTCTACCATCTGGTGAGCAAGAATAAAACTAAATGTTCTACCATCTCGCGAGCAAGAATAAAACTATCTTGCCTTTTCTCTCCTTTTTCGCGTTTATTTTTCATTCTTGCGTCGTTTGCTTTGCCAAGGCTGGCCGGAGTAATGCAACAAGTCTCGCCTGACATTACCAGAAGCGTCGGTAGCTTTTTAGTGAATAAATCGCCGTTCGCTCCTCTATGGTCAGTTCGCAGCTCAGTAGCTTGGCCCGCCTCCACGCAAAACGCTCGGTTGCTAACCAGCGTCCCTTGAATGTTCGAATGAAAATATCGTACGGAGCAAGAGTCGGCTAATTTTCTTCATAATTATGCCCTGAAACGCTGTTTTAAATTTTTAAAATTATTTCCCTGTGCTACGATAAACACTTTGACGTCATAATAACCACATAAATATGAAAATAAAGTTTAAAAACAGAACTCCTACAGGTAATTAAAGACATTTGATCATTTGAAAATTTGAAGGAAGCAACATGCGATATGTCTTGGGAATGGAAATGGTTTTCACGGTTGTGTGGAAGGTTGATTTGTTGGTTTGGGAGTTGTTATCAGGCAAAAGTTGGCAAACCAAATTTCCGGTTCTTTAACGCCCACCCATACGCCTTGGAAAGGGGGGTCTGTGAGATAATGCCCTCACGAGATTGGAAGACGAGGAGAACTGCGGAGAAAACGAAGCCAAAGACGCTCTCACAAGTCTGATAGCTTTGAATCCAGTGAAGAGGTTGAGTTATTAGCTCTGGCGTCGTCTTCACCCGAATTCATTACATACACAAACCTCCGGCAAGCTCCTTAAATTACTTCTCTTCAGGTTATAAATTTCCTCCTCAGGTGCAACAAAATTGCCTAGAATTTCCCCAGAAGTTTTGAAGCATGAATCTTCGCTTAGAAAAGTGCAAAAGTAAACGTGTCAAAAGTTTCGCATCGCCAAACTTGAATTTGACCCACTTTCAAGCTTGCTTTTAAGGCTCCATTCAAGCTTCAAGTCCGGCCTTGCCTCTTAGTCATCTAAATCAAGATATCCGCCCATCGAGCGATTTGTTATTCAGCGAAAAATTATTCACCCAAAGTGTTTCCTCCTTTCAAACAGGAGACTCCTTAAGAAAAAAAGGTATACGATGCAAAGCACTTGAGGAGTAATCGTAGAATTCCTTGGCATCGTTCCAAAGCAACTTTTCCAGCTCTGGAACGCTGGCGAGTGAAGAAGTTATAGGAAAAGAAAAAGAGCAGAAACTCGTCTAAAGAGGAAAAACGAGTCTTTTTTGGGCTATGTAGTGGCTCACAAACGCTCAGCTTCTCGAATCGAGCCCAAAATGCCCAATGGTGGCCACATTCGGGACTCTTGACGTTCGTTAGTGTCGTTTAGTGGGCCAGAACCCTGCACCTGTGAACTAATTGCCTCAACACTCAACTCCCAGTACTTCAAACAGGTGTGAATTGGGACGATTTAAGGCTTATCAGTTCAAAACAGTTCCGGGGACACGTGCTGGCTGATAACTTGATTAGATTAGCGTGCAAAATTGCCTTTTTAGCGAAATCTTAGTGCCGTTTATCAAAAACAAGCGTTTAGCAAATCAATCATGGTGTTTTTTTTATCTGTTTTAGGCAGGAGTAGCCAAAGTCCGGATAAAATCCCCCGTTTGGAGACACTGAATGGTGAGTTGGGGAATTTCATTTCATTTATCTTAGTCTTTTTGAGTTTTTTAGTAGATTTTATTTTTGTCTATTTGTTCTTTTTAGTCCGTGTATTCCATTTTTACTTTTAATCCGTCTGAGCTCGAAATAAGCCTTCCAAAACTTGGAAGTGAATGAGTTTTCGAGTTTAGTAAGAGATCTTGGGGATAGTAGAGGACTGGGAAAGACATTTGTAGAGATTTTATTTTTGGGTGAAAAAAAGGAGTGCTGGTTATAGTGCTTATGGCTGTTTATCGTTTGAGGAGTTTCCGAGTGAATAATAAGTCATAGTTTTTGACAGGCACGTCGTTGATCCTTGTTGTTTCTTGTTTGGTAACATTGGCATGGAAATGGAATGCAAGTAGGAAGTTATTTTCCGAGATTTTTTTTTTTTTTTTTACTTACGAAGATTAAGTTCAGCACGCCCATAAGATGAGAGAGACTGCTATCGCTTTAATAACGCATTTGCGTAATGGGAGTTTTCTCCAAAAAGAGGAAAAAGGAAGTGACGCAACATAAGAGTTTTTTTATGGTTCGTTAGCATAGCAAACAAAATGGTACAAGGTGAAGTAATATCTGAAGGTTTGGTAGGGTGAACTTGCTTTATGTTTAGATTTTTTAGATTTAGTTTTTAATTTTTTAAAGTGAAAGGTTTTTTTCTTGAAAGGTTTGCGAACGCATTTGGAACTAGATTATTTCTCTTTGACAAAGGAATTTTGCTAGAGCATTTTGAATGGGAAGTAGTATATAAAAATACTAAAAAAAACACACACTTTTTGGGAATTCTTAATTAAAGCAAAAATAAATAAAAATGGAAAAATTTTTAATAGAGTAGGTGGAATAGTTTTAAATATTAAGCGCATTAAGAATACCTCTTACAGGTCATTAGTTTCTGCAAAAACATTTACAAAACTATAACCGGGGATTTAATTCATTCTAATTTCCTTGGATTCCAATTAAGACCCTTGTTAAGAATATGTCTTGCTCGATTTTCTTAGTCGAAAAGTAAAGGAGTTACGAGGAAAAGTTCCCTGACCTTGACATGACCTACAACTTGCTCTGCCATCTAGCGAGCAATGACAAAACTATCTTGCATTTTCTTGCACAAATCAAATAAAATAAAAATAGTATAAAAAGGGGACAAATTCAAATAGAGTGGGTTGAAAATTTTAACATATTTAGCGCATTAAGAATGCCTCATGCAGATTACTAGTTTCTTTTTTTTTTTAAAAATCAAAAATACAAGAAATTTTTAAAGAATTAAATAAAGTAAGTAATAAATTGGAAAACTTTAAGTAGAGTAGTTTGAATGTTTTTCGAGTTTTGTAATGCACCAACAAAAAATCCTCCTTTTTTCTATCTTTAGCTCATGCAAAAAACGAGGACGCAGACAGCCAAAGCCAGACTCGTGAAAATCCACGCAAAATTTCCGTCACAAACAGGTAAGCCGAAAAAAAAAACCCCAAAAAAGTGACGTGGGCGTGGCCTATCCGTTGGTCGTGTGTGTCCGCTTTCCTCCGCTTCGCATGGCTTTTTCTTTGGAATTATTTTTCTTATTTTTCCCCTTTTTCTTTCTGTCTTGAATTTCTTAACATTTTATTTTCTATAATTAATTCGATTTTTTTATTGATTTTTTTACTTTTAATTTATTCAAATTATGATGAACTAATGGAAGAATCTGTCTTTTTCATGTTGGTTCATATAGTGTCTCACGAGTGTCCAGCAGTATGAGTGAAGAGGACCCTAACAATGTCCAACGATCCGAGCGAATCGCGAAGATCAAAGAAGAACGACGTCGCCAAATCCAAGAATCCTTAGCCCAAAAGAACTTAGACAATTTCTCGTCTTCCGATGACAATCTCGAGTCTCACGACCGTCTTAAACCTAGTCGCACTCGCCTGGCCGCCAAAAACGGGTCATTGGAGAAGAATCACGTCGCTTTGGGCGATTCGGCCCAGGACCACGTGATCCGCGCCCCCAAATCGCCTTCGCCAGTGGCCGGAGGGGTTAAACGTTTCATAAAACGGGAGAGTTCAGAGGAAATCGCCTTAGGAGGCCTCGTACGGCCCAATCGAGCCTCCCGGCTACGAGCCGCCGCTGCTATTGGCACGCAAAACCCGTCTATTTCCCCGCAAGAGACAAAAAACGGTAAAAAAAAAAAAAAGGAAAAAAATAGATTTGACTAATAAAACGTCTGAATTTCGTGTTGTTTCTTCTTTTTTTGTAGATGGACCGAAGAGAGAAAGCTTCAGGAAGAGATCTGTGGGGGAAATGGGGAGCGCTAGAGGTCGCAAAACGTCCTTGGACACACCCCCTTCCTCGGATATCAAAGAACGGAGAATTACGGTACTTAATTTATGCGTTTTTCTTGTCGCTTTCCTCTCCTTTGTGGAGATTAAAAGGAAGGAGGAGCTAAGGGAGTTGGTGGATCTAGTGTTGTTATTTATTTTATTTTTTTTTCGTTTCTAGCCACCTGCATTGTCCTCGGATATGGGAGGAAAGAGCGAAGGAGGGGGAGAAGAAGTGATTCTGCGTCCGGATGCGGCAAGATTACGAGAAAAGGACAAAAGCACCAAACGGAAATCGAACCTGAACCGAGCCCATACAGAAGAACAAGTGTCGGGCACGACGAGAGAGGAATCCAGTTATTCTATCGGTAAGTGGAATTTTTATACGCCTTTTTGTTCTCTTTTTTAATGTTTTCGAGTAATGGTTGTCTGGGGATTTACGTTTCCTCGAGAGAAATTTTGGGGAACCGAGGAATTGCTTCTGACAGTAAAGTAGGAGACATGTGTCTTTTGAGTAGAGCTATCCGTTTTTGCTAATATTGTGAGCCAGAAATTTGCCAAATCAAAATCAACAAGAAAATGGTTTTTTGATAGGATTTTCGAAATAATGAAATACGGTTTTTGTTGTATTTTGTTGTTGCAAATTAAAGGGCGTTTGAGGAAAAAGCTTTTGACAGTAATGTAGCGGACATGCTTCTGCATGAAATGGGTGTAATCGTTTTGGGGAGTAGCGAACTAGGAATTTGCGAAATGGGGGTGAAAGATAGTTCAAGGTTTAAAATCGCATTTTAAATGGTTTAAGTATATATTTCTTGATTTGCTGCTCATTAAAGTTAATTAAAACCTTTTAAAACGCTTCTAAGCGTAAGATCCAGAAATTCAAGTTCTGTCTGAAGCGATTTTAGTTTGGCAATATGTTGCAAAAGGTAAAGTGAATTAGAATGTTGATGACTTGTCAACGTCCAGCACAAAAAGCTACTGTTGTTGCCCCCCTAAGGTTTAGTCCCCGAACTCGTAGCGTTAGTTCGGCCTGCTGTACTGTACCTGTCGCAATAGTGAATAATGAAAATACTAGAGAGCGAAGGTTTCTTCTAAACGGGACTCGTAGCGCTACTTCGGCCTGCTGTACTGTACCCGCAGTCCTTCGTCGCCGCAAAAACGAATAATGAAAGTGCAAGCGAGCGAACGTTTCTTCTAAGCGGGACTTGTCCGGTTATTCCGGCTTGCGTCATAATACGCTCGGTATACCTTACTTGTGCCAGAATAGCATTTCAAACATTTATCATTTATACTGTATTATTATTATTTAAAAAGCTAAACATAAAGAAAGGACATAAACCGCATTATATTCTTCAGTGCCTATTATTGTAAGCAAACTATTTCTTTTAAAAAATCGCAAAAAGTCCCAAAATGGGCCAAGTTTGGAGCGCAAGAAATTGATTTTGGCCCAGAACTTAGCCAGACTTATGGTTCTTACCTCCCCAGAAACGCCATATAAGACGCTCTGGAGCTTTCGAGCTCTCTCTGCTCGTCTTTGTATGTCGCCACCCGCATACAAGCTTTATTACAGACATTATTTCCGGCCTTGGCCTTCATAGGAGCGCATAATGCTCTCATTCGGCCCTTAAAAGCCCCCATTCCTGTCTCGCTCTCCCCTTTTACATAACCTTAATACCTCCTTTACCCCTTTCTTGTCTACGTTGCACCTCTTTGTATCATTTTATGTCATACGCAGTTAAAACTATACTCAATTTTTGTCCTTTTTGTACATTTTCTTCGTCTTTACTTTCTTTTTGGTAAGAAATTTCAGATAAATTTCCTTTTTTTTTATAAAAAGTAGAGAAAAAATTCCATATTTTGTCTTTTATCGATCTTTCTTTGTAATTCAAAGCAATTTAAGTTCATTTTCAATTGAATTGGAATTCAAATTCTTTGTAATTGTTGGTCTTGAGAAGAAAAATTTCCTAATAGTTTATTCATTTTTTTTTATACCTCTACATATTAATAATAACCCAGTTTCGTTATATTTCTCCGGGTCACCCACCGAAATGGACTTCCAGGAAGTGCCTCCCCCTCGTCGTTAGGTAATAATAAAAAAAGTAAATAAAAAATAACTTCTTCCGAAGCTTTTTCGACTTGCGTTGGTGGCCCACGCAGTCAATAAACTATGCAGTTCCCAAAGAGCTACGTTTACTCTGCCAACCGTGTCAGTCTGCCTGGAAACGGCGTACAGAGTGCACACAGCGTCAGATGAAAATCTGTGTCTATTTCATGTGGCTCGATTGCACACACTATAACACACGGAAAGAAGACATTAAGCCCAAAATAGTCGGATTATCTAAGCCAAATCAATAACTGTTCCTAAAGACGCTGTTTATGGTGTGTTTTGTTCTCCAAATGTTCCAAATGTGCCAAATGTCTCACCTTATTGGAGTTGTATCGTCCTTTATTGCACTTTTTCTGAAGTAAGAAGTTGAAGCAGAAATTTTTAAAAAAATTCAACCAAGATTTGAATCAAAATTTTTGCGGATTTTTTATGTTTTGAGTACAAGAAAAGGAAATCAAAGAGCGAAATTAAGACAGGGCACCTGAGTTACGTCATCGACGCTTTTAGCACGAGGATTCATACATTCAAACCTCTCGCGTGTAAGCTTACACCATCTAAGCTCCGCCCCTTTGGTATCGTTTCGCACCCAACAGGTTTTTTAGGGAGGAAATTTGCATAGATTTGATGCAGATTTTGCTTTTGCTTTCGTTCAGTTCTACAGAGCTGGTTTAAGGAAAGAGGGCGTGGCTTACAGTGTCTTTTAAAGGTGTTGAAGATGTTTCTTTTGGGAAAAGTATTTTTAAAGTGTTTATTTTAAGGGGATTTTTTTATGTAGTGTTTGAAGTCGATCTGGGAAGCGGGAGTGGAATGAGAGGGAAGTGGGTGGAGCTAAAAACGTGGCATTTTTGAACCATTATTTCGTGGCTCGTTGCGTCCTGGCACACCTGTCGTCTTTTCCGGTGGCTAATTATGCGGATGACGGGGACGAGCAACAGCTTCCACATACGTGACTCAGCCAGGGTTTAAAAATGGTTGAAAATATTTTTGAAGGGCGGGGCTAAATGTTAATTTGGATTAAAATTGACGTAAGGAATTAGAAAAGGGGGAGTTTGGGCTAGCTAAAATTGTAAAAATGGGTCAGTTTAGTTGAAAAGGAGACGAGGTTCTAAATAGAAGATTTGTGTGGTGTGACGTCATAAAGGAGACTAAAGGAGATCATTTTTGGGAGGCCAGATTTGGTGAATTCACCAGCTTAATTAGCATTGTTGCCCACATATGGTGCGTTATGGTCTGTCTGGAATTTTCTTTTCTCGTTTCTCTCTCTTGCCTTTTATTGCGTTGGTTTTTCGCCCTCATCCATCAATTGTTTTCGCCTTGACCTTCTTTCACGAAACCTGACTCACAACTTTCTTGAGACTGTTGTGTTTGGACTTTTTAGAAGTTCAACACAATCTCACTCTCTCTAAACACGGGATTTGTTGATGGCTTGCTTACAGTAGGCGTGGCTTCAGTTTACTTTACATGCAAGGTTCATTTATTTTGTTCCACTCGCATTGATATTACTTTACTATCGATTATGGATGTATCGATTATTGATGCAGATCGATTATTGATGCAGATCGATTATTGACACATATCGATTATTGATGCATAAGAATCGATTCTTAACCTTATGGTGTTTACGTTCAGCTTAAATTCCACTAAATCTATCAGTTCTTTGCTACTACTATCGCGATCTATTTGCTCTACTGTCATTTTTGTATATCGATTAAGTATCTTAGTAATCAATTACATGAAACTACATGAAACCTTACTTTACATGAAACCTTACTTTACATGAAAGGTTCATTCATTTTGTTCCACTCGCATTGATATTACTTTACTATCGATTATGGATGTATATCGATTTATGGATGATGATTTATTTGATGATTGATGTATATCGATTATTGACGCATATCGATTATTGATGCATAAGAATCGATTCTTAACCTTACGTGTTTACGATCAGCTTAAATTCTACTAAATGTGATCAGTTCTTGGCTATTACTATCGCGATCTATTTGCTCTACTGTCATTTTAGTAATAGCGATCAAGTATCTTAGTAATCAATTCTTAATGATGAGGCAGTTCTAGTAAATTCACTTCCATTAGTACCGAAAACGATTGGTGATCGATTATTAGTATCGATTAACTATCAATGGTTAAACACGATAGTAAACTAGTCTTTTCGTTTCTGTAGAGGAGAAAACCAGACGACGTCGAGAGCCTTTAACCACGCCTACTCCGAAATCTGAGCCCTCTCCTAATCTGGAGCGTAAAACGGAGCGAAAGATTTCAACCAATACTCAAGCGAGTCACTTGGATCGGCCCAAATCGACGGCGGATATGGCGTCTTCGAGCATTTCGCCCGCCAATAAGGCCTCCATCCACAGCAAAAATCCTTCGCCTTTACCAACCAGCGCTCCTCCCCCTTCTCTGACTCACTTGCGATCTTCGTTAAGGCAAACAGTACAATCATCAAGCCCAGCCTTCTTCAGGAAATCAGTGGCTGAAGAACCGCCGCCGATTCGTACCTTAATATCTCCCGTAGGTGCCAGTACCAGCAATGGAGAATCAACGCAGACGGTAGCGGAAGCGCAAGCCACGCCCACTTCAAAGAACAGCGAGCGATCAGACGATTTGACGGCTAGAATCGAAGCGTTGACCGCGAATGTGAAGCAAACGTTCGCTCGAGTGGATCGGCTGAGAAGCACTAACGTTCCAAAAGATTCTAAAGATCCGAGTCCCGCGATTCCGGTGATTCCGGCTGCCGTAGAGTCGAGTAATGGTGATTTGCAAGCTGAGGAATTGATTGAGAGCAAAGTACCGGTGCATGGGATTCTGAAGAAAAGGATTTTGAACGAAGAATCAGTTTTATCGGAGGCGGGTGGTCTGGAATCGTTGAAGCCCAGTGTGAGGATTTGTACCGAATCGGGCCACGATCCTGATGAGGATTCTTTACAGCCGGGAACACACTGGTTATCGCAGCGCTCATCAAGATCGTCGTCAAGATCGAATTCGCCCGAGCCAACGTCGATTCTCAGGCGGAAAGTCAGTAGGGAAGAGTTAGAGATCGAACGACCGTCTAGTACTGAGCCGCAGTCGATTCTAAAGCGTAAAAGCAGTCGGGAAGAGAATCGGACGGATCAGGAAGAATCAGGCACGACTTCGTCGATTCTGAAACGGAAAAGCAGTCGGGAGGAGGTTGAGCCAAGGTCCGAATCGCCTTCAGATCCTCTACAGTCGATTCTGAAGCGGAAAACGAGCTTGCGAAGGAATCATAACGAAGATTCGCGCGAATCGGCGGATCCTAGGCCGATCCTGAAGAAACGCGGTAGCATGGAAGAGATTCTGAGTGATCCCAAGCCGATTCTCAAGAAGAAAGCCAGCACAGATGATGAACACGAGGATCGGCGAAGATCGATCCTGAAATCACCGCGGAAATCCATGGAAATCGAGGATGAAAACGATTCTTCTTTTATGCCAATTGTGTCGGCCGCAGCAGCGCCCCAGGAGTGGCAAGAATCAGCAGAATCAGTGCCGCCAGTGAGCATTTTGAAGAAAAGGGTGGCCACGCCCACTCGAGAATCAGAGAACGAAGATCCGCCAATCCTGAGATCACAACGGGCCTTCGATCGTGATAGTTCCCCGGCCAGAATCGTTGACTCGCGACCGCTATCCGTAGCGGATCGGATCAATTTCATGGAGCGGAACGCGGGATCGCCGTTTGAGCGGACCAGATCAGTAAAATCGCGGTCGCATACACCGGAATTCGAGCCGGAACGACCAGCGAATCATGCAGTGCCTAACGAAGCGGTGAATCAGTTCGTTCATGGTCAGGAACTCGCCAAAAGTGACAGCGATGCGGCGATCTTTGCCGATTCCACCAAAAACTCGTCAAAATCAGAATCACCAAGTGAACCGTCGATGGTATCTCCAGACGAAACCACTCAACCCACTGTTGATCCTCGCGATCCTGGTAAGATATCTGATTCCAAGTCTTCCTCTTACTTAGATGTGTCTAGAATCATTTTTATCTTTGATTCTCAGAAGAGAATCACCGCTTTACTAACACATTGCACCTTAGCCAGATTTGTAGATCTTATTTCAAAGAATCTGTTGATTCTGTGTCCGATTCTAGAATCATCCGATCATTGATTCTAAAGATTCCATCCCTTCGTTGGTATTTTTCTACTGATTTACCTGATTTTTTAACTTTTAAGTACAACGGAATTTTTCAAATTTAAATTTAGTTTTCATAATATTACCCAGAAATCGATACAAGGTAGATTGTATTCGATTAAAAGCGGGAAATTCAAATTTCGAATGATAAAAAGGCGGGAAATGAACGGTTTTTCCAATCTTTCAAGACGGGAACAGCGACGAAGAGCCGAGTAAGCTCAGTTTGGCCCAACGGGTCCAGCTCTTCCTGCAGAAAGCAGAAGGCGTGGCCATTTCCCCTTTGCCACGCCTCCCAGCCCCGATCCGGCGTCGGCGACTCCTTCCCTCGCGTTTCCAAACCCAACCCGTCACTTCTGATGAAGTTTCGCAAGCCCAAACTCATCAATCGAGTCCCATTTCAGCTCCTCGAGTTCCCAAGGCATCAGGTTCGGTTTCCCTTTTATCTCCGCCGATAATCTGCGCCAGTTTATGCCCCGCCCCCTACCCAAATCGCCTTTTCTTCAAATTAAACTTGAAATTAATTACGCGAAAAATCTAATTCGTTTCGTATTCGAAAGCTTCCTTTGAAAGGCTTTTAATTAGGGATTGTCTGTACGCACACTTTGGCACTTAACTTATGGCTAATTATTTGCTTTGCTTGGGGGGAAAAGAGCTTTTTTTAATTATTTTTCAGTGAATTAAATCGTTAACAAAATTCGTAAAAATTAATGTTGGGCCATTTTCGAAAGTTTTGGCGGGGAAAACCGAGAAGCAGGACCAAGATCGTGTTGGTGCGGCACAAGAATCGACTCCTGAGGAGGAAGCCACGCCCCCTGGCCTGCGCAGTATGCTCAAGAAAGATTCCAGCTACGACCTTCCTGAGCCTAAAGAGCTGCGATCTATTCTCAAAGCTGAGTCCGACTTTGGTAGTAAACAACGCGTCGCGAGCTCAACTTCCAGCTCCGAGGATTTAACGCCCAGTGAATTGGTTTCTAAATTGCTCTCCGTTGAAGCAGCAGCCAAGCTACAGAACCAGCAGCAGCAGCATGTGCTGACGAGCGTTTCTAAGGAAACCATACGGGAAGAACAAACATACAACAAGTAAAAGAATAAAATCAATTTTCATTTTTCTTCTTTTTTTATGTATTATTTTGCCTCCGTATTTTCTCCCTATAGAAGCATGCATCTGAAAGCGCATAGAGAAGCAAAAAAAAAGGCTTTTAGAGGGGGAAGGATTTGATTACAAGAGCAGCGTAGATTAATTTTAACCTTTCAACAAGAAAAAAGAAATAGGGGCGGGGGGCTTGAAGGGCTCGAGGGCAAACACTCGGGGGAGTCGAAAGGATCGATAAATTCATGTCATGGCTTAAGTGGGATTACGAAGCCAACATCTTGATTTTTTGAGGGATTTTTTTTAAAGTTATTTTTGGATTGACATACGTTCTACTAGAAGCCCCGCCCCCTTTTCATGGATTTCACGCTCGCTTGAAAGCTTGTTTTTATTAGTAGGTTTTACGATTATCGTTTTTGGAGGGATTTAATTTTGAGAGTTTCACACGATTTTGATGCTCTTATATTCAGTTATATATTTAATAATCGTTTAGTTTTATATACATGTATAAATTTATAAAACCAGCGTTTGTCAGCCTTTAATTTTCGGCATTTTTCTGGTCCTTATGTAATTGAGGTTGTTTACAAGGGAAGTAAGGGGGTGGAAGAAGGAGAAAGTTTTGCGAATCGTTAAAACTTTTGTACTTTCTTTCACTCCATTAGCTGAAAAAAACAAGATTCATTTTCAAAAGTGACATACGAATGTCAATGTCACTTTTCACAACGGGATACATTACAAATGTTTGTCACTAATAGCGTTTTCAACTTTTAACTTTTTGCCCTGAATACCACACATTCACTGTTGCAACACTCAATTTTGTGGTACAACACACAATTTTGTAGGATTCAGTGCCAAAACTGCTGAACCAGGGTTCCAAGTTGAAAACGCTATAATTCCGGAGAACGTGTTGGACAAAACAATAACAAACACCAGTGCCATCTGTGAGTGTTTCCCATCAATAAGCTAAGGGATACGGGAGCCTTAAGATCATGTATTTGATTAAGCTTGGTTTGATTAAGCTTTGAAGAAAAGTGAGATGAAACGCATTTTTGTAAGATCCAATTTGTTTTAGGTTTTTGAGTGTAGAAAGCAGGAAAAGAAGACCGAAGAGAAAAATGCTTAATTAATTTCATGTGTTATCGCTAAGTCAAGCTCCGAAGGAGCACATCTGTTCTCTTTATTACTTCGTTTGAAATTTAAATTTAATTTGTGTTCTCACTTCTTTTTCGGGACGTAATGAGAGTACGGGAATAGATTGATACTTAAGAATTCATGGATCAATTCCAGAGCAAGCTAAGCCCCGCCTCCTCTGTCTAGTCTTAGAATCGTAAATTTTTAGTATCTTTCACAGCAAATTCTTCTTCAAATTAATATTTTATTTATAGAGTTGTATGTTGAAGTTCTGATACTTGATATTAAAATTAGACAAAATTGTCTCAAAGTATTAACGTTTATATTGAAAAACGTGTTAAAGGAACTTTGATGCGTGGTACCGGGAGAAAGTTTTGTATGTTTAGGAAATAGAGCAAGAGGCGGGGGGGGGGGAGGAAGATTAGGAATTTCCCCTATTTTCTTTTTCCTGTTTTGGCCGGATCCGGTGATAATTTTATCTCTCAGCTCATCTTTCTTCATGTATTTACTTTTAACACAAAATAAAAAAAAAGGAAAAGATGAGAAACAGGTTAGGTGTTTCCGTTTCCACCTTTTCCATTAGGTAAATTAGCATATGTGAGTCAGGAAGAATGGGTTTGGCGTCTTAAAAAAGCAAAAGGAAAAATCGAATGCAAAATAGGAAAAGACGAATAAGAAATGGGTAAAGACGAATGGATAATATGGAAGAAAGAGAAATTTTGCGCGAGCTGGGTTTTATTTTTAAGGTGCGACACGACACACACAAACACAGACGCAAAGAGGCAGCTTCGCTTTCCAAGGTGTTATTTTGGGAACTTGCTCTGTTATTTTCTTGTTGATTTGGAAAGTCTTTTGGTTAGTAGAGAAGTTGATTAGGAAATCATCCAAAAAGTGTTCGCGTGCTTTCTTGCGCTGTTTGGTTAAGAGTTTATTGAACTAGGAAGGGCATTTTCAATTCAATTTTGTTCGTGTTCATCGTTTCATTATTTTCATTTCGTTTTTTGTTTATTTGTAGCCAACAGATGACCGTGGACGGAGCAACAGTGAGTTCTTCTTCCAGTTCTTCGAGTTGTTCCAAAACACAGGATAAAGTGGTGGTCTGCCATAGCGAAGTGTCGGAAATTTCGGCGTTTGTACGCACAGGATCAGTTCGACAACGATTACAACGTTTGGAAGCCCAAACGAACAACAGCGTTGGGGTTAAACGATCTGAACAAGAAACATTGGGCGTTTCCTTGGCCGAGAGGTAAACATAAACCATTTATTTATCTATTCATTTTATTTATTTATTTCTGCTTTAAAAGAAGAAGAACTCGTGCACTTTACAACGCATAACGGTAAACAAAAGCATTGCAAAATTTCATTGTACATTTTCTGTTGTAAAAAATCGTTCTTTTTTGTTTACATTTAAATTATAAAGAAGGCAGCATTAGGTAATCTAAGCCCCGCCTCCTTCCCAAAGAAGCGGAATATAGGGTGTAATTCCGGGAATGTTCACATGGATGTAAAATTATCTAAAAATGAAAAAGAAAGGAGAAAGAAGTGATTTGAGGTCGATGGTAGTTAATGAGAAAGCTTTTAAGGAATATTCGCAATTTAGGAATGTAAATTATCCAAAATAATATAAAATAAGAGAAAAGAAGAGAAATTTTCGTACCCACAACAATGAATTCGTATTTTGAGCATTTAAGTTATCAAATAGGCAGCATTAGGTAATATAAGCCCCGCCTCCTTCTCAAAGAGGCGGAATATAGTGTGTATACATTCCGGGAGTATTCAAATGGATGTAAAGTTATCTAAAAATGAAAAAGAAAGGAGAAAGAAGCGAATTAAGGTCGATGGTAGTTAATGATTCGTGGATCTCATTAGGCTAGAGACCCCAACTGGTCAGGATCAAGAGAGTGCCAACAATCAACCGGGCCAAGTAGTCCAAAGGTACAATACTTCTAAAAAAGAAAATGGGCACGCGAATTTCTTGTCGTTTCCGTTGCATCTTATCTCTCCCTCTCTTGGGTTATTGTGTCGCATGTGGTCACTCAATTGTCCGGTCTTGGATTGCCTTAATTAGTCTAATTACCCCCTTAACCGTCTGTGCACGTGCTCGACATTCCTTTTCCCACATTTAGCCCACTTTATAGTTGTTACGTGTCCAGTTCTGTGCTCGAGCATCCAATTTATGCAGGAGAACAATCGTTTGTTTGTTTCGCATACTTTCTTTATGTCAAAACACTTCAAATTTTGATCTAGAAGACTTTATGGATTTTAAAAAAATTTCTTTTCAATTCTGGGGACTTCAGGTTGTCTTCGTTGCAAAAGAGCGGGGAAACGGAATGGAAAAAACGCGTTCCGAAGATGAAAACGGAAGACTCTGAACCGGAAGAGCTGTTAGCGGTCCCGGAATCTGTTCCATCTTCTCAATTACGCGAGAAAATCAAGGTAAATCACTTGGGTTATTGAATTACCGGAAGGAGAGTGATGGATTTGGGGTCGTTTTGTAGAAAGGAAGCAAGGACGAGCGCCCGAAGAGCATTGCGGATCGTTTATCCAAACTGGAAACGGCCCAGATTGGTTGGAAACACCGCGTAGGGGAAAAAGACGCAGTGCGATTTACAGTAGCGGGTAAAATGGGGTTAGGGAGCACGCCTGCGCAGGCCACGGGCGTTATCGACAAGGAAATTACCCCCACCACGCCTGTTTTGGTCCCTGAAGGCAGCCCGCTGATCCCTAGAGCCAAGAAAACGCCTCGATTGCTGGTCTTTCGGAGCAAAAATGCGTCAGAAAGCAGTTCTTCGCCTTCCACGCCTTCTTTACCGCTACTAGAGACGCCTTTTGGGCGGTCCTTGTCTGCACAAGACGCCAAAGGTGCGTTAAAACGTTCCATTCTTAGAAATTGTTTGATCTGATAAAAAAAATCACATTTTTTTTATTAGGAGAGGGCGATGTAACGATGGGCGTGGTCAAAAGTAGTAGCCGCGTGCAAGTGCCCCGTCCAGATGACGAAACCTTTACTGCCTTTTACAGAAACAGTCAGGAAATTAGCGTCAGCCACGAGTTTCAGCTCAATGAAGAGGATTTCGATCGAATTATTGCCCAATCGAGAGAAATGTGAGTCTAATTTGCGTAATTGTTGAGTCTAACAAATTATGAAGTAGTTGAGACCAAAAATTAAAGCAATTACCACTCAAAACCATTAAGTTCGTGAAGTTAAACTCTCAAATTGATGAGATTGAACGAATTTGAGAAGGAAAATGATTCTGATTTGAATTCTAATGATTCTCGTTTGATTCAAGGCTCGTCCAGAAGCGATCGGTGAAGATTCAGAAGCGGAAATTCAAATCAAGGAACCCAGTGAAGTCCCTAGCTGCGAGAACGGATGTACAAGACGAGTATGATGAAATCGTGACCGATTTTCCCGAACAAGAGATGCGGCGCATCAAATTGGAGCAGTGTAAGTTATTTTTCCTGTTTTTTATTGATATTTTTATGAAAAGCTTGGCTTGAAACCCGAAAAAAAGCGAAATTAAGGATCGTGTTCTCTAAAAACCCTTTTTTTCTTTCCCCTAGTGGCTCTGTCTTCGAATTTGGCAGTGGAAGCCTTAGCTGGCTTGGCCAGTAAGGAAGATTTCAGTGCCATAACTTTGAAACCGGCCGGAAGTGGGTCCAGTACCTTGGATACTGTCCGTTTATTGCAAGTTAAGGGTAGGCGTCATGTCCAGACGCGATTGGTTCAACCGTCTTCCCAAAGTATCAGCGCTGGAGACGCGTATGTGCTCGTAACACCTAGCGAAGTACGTGAAAGTTGATCTTTCCTAAGATTTTGAAGCTAATCGATGTTTTTTTGTGGTTTTTTGAAGATTTATCAATGGATGGGAGAGTTTTCCAACGTGATCGAACGAGCCAGATCCGCTGAAGTGGTGTCCATGATTGCTCAGAAGAAACAATTAGGCTATATTGGAGCAGGATCCATTCTTGTGATTGATGACGAGAAGAAATCCGGTCGGCCCAGTCATGTCAAGCAATTTTGGCAGCTCTTGGGGTCCCCGGAGGGCAAAAGTTGCCCTCAAAGTGAGTTTCACGTCATTCTTTTTCTTTACTTGCTCTCTTCAGTTTTTTTTTTTAGATTTTTTGCCTTTTTTTCTTAACATTTTTCTCAACTTAACTTTTTACTTTTTCTCTCTTCTCTTTCCAAGCAATTAAACTTCGCGATTCTTAATATCCTTAAGGTTCTTTCTCGTTATTAAAGTTTTAATGAATAGAGGATTAATATGAAGTGGATTTTTGTTTGAATCTGAAGTGGATTTTGAATTTATTGTTATATAGCATTATTACATTTTTTAGTTAGTTTTGATTTGTTCTTAAATTGATCGGTGACTAATGTTTATGCTTAATTAACGAGGTGCGGGAAGTCCGGAGGAAGATGAGATGTTTGAGGCGGCTGTGGTGGATACTAACATGGTATACGAAGTAATAGGAGATGAATTGAGTCCCGTGGAAGAATATTGGGGGGCGTTACCCAAGATTGAGATGCTGGACTCGAAAAAAGTGAGAATTTCTTAACCAAATCTTTTCATAATTGAATTAATATTTTTTTTTTAATTGAATGAACAATTTTGTTTCTTTTCCAAAGGTATTTGTGTTTGATTTTGGTGGCGAATGTTATGTTTGGCAAGGCAAACACGCCCCCATGGAGTTGCGGAAGCGAGGGATGCAATTAGCAAAAGATTTATGGCACGACGGCTACGATTATAGCGAGTGTGACGTCAACCCGTTGGACCCTCTCAAAAGCTACAATTTGCCGCTTGCGGACACCAAGCGGCCCTCTTGGGCGTGGCTAACGCGAGTCAATCACCACATGGAAATTGTTCCTTTTCGCGAAAAGTTCTTGGATTGGCCCGATACTTCCCGCTTAATCAAACTTAAAGGCGGAGACTCGATGGAAGACAAGAATTCCGAACCCGCCATCCTCGCTTTGGTCCCTTATGACGCCCAATTAATGCTCCAGGTCGAAATTACCGAACCTGATCTCGAACTAGATGGAACTCACCTCGGGAGAGGCAAAGAATACTACGATCCTGTGGTAAATCACGTTCTTTCTCCTCAAATTGCTACTAATGATTAAATTTTTTAATTATCCTAAACTTTACAGCTTAATTCCTTTCATTAGTACGTTTAATTGCCTTAATTCAGTCGTATATGCAGTTTATTTTCTATGATTGCTCGGATTAATCGATTAATTTCGGTTCTTTGTATTGCAGGAGAGAAGACAACATGAAATTAAGACATTAGGCGTCAAAGTCTGGCACATTTTGGATTACGAGCCAGTGCTTTTGCCTGAGGCGTCATGGGGCCAGTTCCATAATGGAGATACGTACGTGGTACGTTGGTCGTACCGAGTTACCGTCACAGGTGAGTCCTTTATTCCGTAATTTAGTTCAATTTTCTCGAATTTTCTTGCATTTTCTTGAATATTCCTGAATTACAGTTGACTTTTTTACTTTTTTTAGGGCGCGATTTGAAAGGCAAAGCCTCCAAACATGGTTGTCTGGGTCGGGACCGATGTGCCTATTGGTTCTGGCAAGGCAGACAATCTTGCGTGACAGAACAAGGGATTTCTGCCTTGGCCACGGTAGAATTGGACAGCGAACGCGGTCCGCAGATCCGAGTGACCCAAGGTCACGAACCCCCCGCGTTTTTGGCTCTTTTCAACGGGAAAATGACGGTGCACCATGGGAAACGTGAAGAGGAAGCTGACTCTCCTGGTATAAAGACGCTTATTCCTGAAAAGAGTACTAGTGGATTATCGGGGATGCTTTTAGGACCTTGGAAGCTGTATTTATTACGAGGGGAAAGAGAAAACGAGGCGTGTTTGGTGGAAACCCAGCGCCGAGTCCATGCCTTGAGGAGTCGAGTGTCCTTAGCGCTAATCAATAGCCACACGGGCTGCATTTATGTGTGGCATGGAGCGAAAGCCCAGAAACATACGAGACAAGCGATCATGACAGCTGTGCACGCCGTTAGAGATCGTAAACCAGCGGAATATGGGTTTTCCTTGTCAGCTAAGCTGGTCGTCAAAGAGCAATACGAGGGGGCGGAGACCAAAGACTTTTGGGAAGGTAAAAGAATCCATCCTTTATTTCCTCAAAAATCATTTCGTTAATCCCATCTCTCTCGTCATACCCTTCCTAAGAGTTCTAACTCCTGACATTTTCCTAATCCTTTTGTTCTGTATCTTTTTATCTTTATTTCATTCATTCCGCAATTATTTCCTAATTTAACGAATTTTCTTACTTTTTTTCTCGAATTTCTTCAGTTTTTCTCGGGATTTCTAACAGTTTTGTACAGAATTCGCCAGTTTTCTTAATTTCTAGAATTTTTCACTGCAATTCAAATGCTTGTACAATTTGGCGGAATTTTTCTTTCGTTTTTATAGCATTTCTACAATTTGGCGGAATTTTTCTTTTCATTCTGCAACCTTGCTAGAATTTTTCTCTCGATTCTACAGTCTTTCGAAAATTTCTACCATTTTTTCTCCCTGATTAGAGTGTAGTAAGAGCGGAAGGATCTCGAGTGAATTGAAATAAAAAATAAAAAAATTATTATTATTAGGTTTGGGAGGCGGAAACCGTAACCTGTACCTGTCCTTATTGGAGAACGCGTTAAGATTCGATTACAGCCCGAAATTGTTCCATTTGACGTCCAGTACGGGGCAATTTACTGCCGAGCCAGTGTTGTGTCCCTTTAGGAGTGCTCAGTTGACGTGTCCGTATCCTTTCCTGCAAACGGACCTGTATAACGCCCGGCAACCAGGTAATGTGCGATATAGTATCTGAGACTTTCACAGTTTTCTGTTATATTTGATGGCAGAGAGAGATCCAGAAGGAAGGAGAGAGAGACAGGAAGTTTGGTATTGATCTTTCAGGTTATATATACAACGACTTTGGGTGTTTATTTTTAGCGCTGTTTCTGTTGGATAACCATCACGAACTATGGTTATGGCAAGGATGGTGGCCCAACAACGCGGAAGATGCAAACGAGGTGGGATCCACGGGCACAGGCTCTTCGCCTTTGAGATGGGCTGCAGAACGGAAATGTGCCTTGGAAACTTGCCTCACATACGCTCAAGCCTTAAGCGCACAAGCGAATCGCACGTCAGCCACACCTGCCTTCCTCGTGACCGCGGGACTGGAGCCTTTGGCGTTCAGTTGTCTTTTTCCGGAATGGGACGCTCGAGACGATGTGGCCAACATCAATATCCAAGTAATAGAACATTGCTTTCATTTATGTAGAGAAACCTTTCCTTTACCTCTGAAAAGCTTCTAAGAGCTCTTAAAAGGTGATATCCACCGGAAAGCTCGCATGTTGAGCAATAGATAGAGACTGATAGATTAGATTAGTCTAAAACCGATAAATTTTGTTTCGAATTTCTATGAATAACAGTTCAGGTGCTATTTTTACGTTTGCATGGGGTCATGACGTCACAAAATGGCGAGGGCGTGGCTTAGCCCTAGTTGCCATGATGATTTACTTCCATGTTTACTTCCGGAGTATAAAAGAGTAAACACAGCAGTCACGTGATCCTTGTTTTTGGATGTTTGTATTTATTTCATGTATATTTATAGTTTGTTTACGTTACAGAACTTGACATTTACGAATATGAATTTACTTAAAATGGGGGCTAATATTAACTTCAGCTTGTAAAGCACCTACAAACTAGTGTTTACACTTTCTATTTGTGTTTACTTCACTTTCAACCAGTGTAAAGAGCAAACATTTATTAAGCTCTTGATTTTTTTTCGGCACAAGCTTTTTAATGTGCCAAATAACGTTGCTACAGTTGTAAGTGAAGTCTGGATAGTTAATTAATAGTTAATGTATTGTTTTTAGTTTAAATTAACTTTTTAACAAATTAGTTCTGACTCTATTTTCCCAAAAGAAGAAACTATCAGTTATTCATACGAAAACTTTACTGTGGATAAAAGTACTGATGGGAAAGGTTTTGATGGATTGATTTTGTTTGGTTTCGTTTGATAGGAAGGACGTCGAGCAGGCGAGCAGTTGGTCGTATCCGAAGTCTTGGAAAGACTCCGTAAAACGATTTATACCTTAGCAGAATTGCAAGACAGACCATTGCCCGAGGGAGTAGATCCATCAAGATTGGAAGCTTACCTGAGTCAAGAAGACTTCCAAGTACAAAGAACCTTATACATCTTCTTCCCCAAATTCCAAATTAACTTCCTTCTTTTCTTGTATTTCTTATTATATTTCTTATTTTCTAAACCAAAACCAATAATCATTTCTGTTCTAGGAGACGCTTCACATGACCAAAGACGAGTTTTATGCATTGCCAGCCTGGAAGCAAACGAATTTAAGGAAAGAAGTGGGCCTATTCTGAAAGGGCAAAACCGAATCTACAATAAGAAGAGAAATGAGGGAGAAATCTTGTGATATGTACAGTTTTCTGCCAAACTTGGGACAATCCAGTTCAGCGAAAAAGATAAACAGGAGGAAACAATTCAGCCTAAACTCTCTCCAAAAACAAAAAAAGGGAGAAAAGGAGAAAAAGAAAGTACTAATAATCGTCTAATTTTTAAAGAAAAGGAAATGTATTTTATCTCTTCAGTGGTTCAGGTTGTGCCTTTTTTGTTTTTGCTTTGTTCTTTTTTTCTGTTTTTTATTTATTTTATTTTTTTAATTTTGTCGCATTTCAAGATAAAAACTTACAAAAAAACGGGCCCAAAGCAAACTCTTCTGCCTTCTGCTTTGGGGGTTTAAGAAAGCACAATACTGAACACTTTGGAGCAAAAAAATGCTTTTTAAATCATCTTTATACCTCCCGTGTCGTCGCTTAAAGGCGAAATGTCTTGTTAATTGACGATGGAAAAAGGCCGTTTGATGACAGGAAAACGCTTCTTTTTGTCCTTTTTTTCTACCGGATTTATAGGAAACGGGAAACTAAAAAAGAAGAGTTATTTGTGTGGTGGGGAAACAGTTGCACGAGATGCTTTGGCCGTTTGTGCGGCCCAGGACAAGCGAAATTAGATTGTAAATATCGTAATACATAGGTGCTGTATTTTAAAATGATCTTTTGTTGTATTTTTCGTTTTTTTACAGTCATTTCCACTCCAATTAACCCTTTGCATGGGATAGAATCACATGTTGGAGTAGCTTTTGACATCAATTTTCAGGGGAACTTTGGCTGCGAGCTCAAGATTTCTCGAATTCTGTTCTTGGCGTGTAAAGCTCCATTTCATGTTTGGACTTTGAAAAGAGACCCCCCTCTTCCTGGCAGTGCGTGTCAACTGCCAACTGCATTATGCAAGAGGTAATAGTCTGCTTGTGCTTCTATATTCTCAAGTATTAAGCCTTTTTATACAGCGTTCATCAGGACGTTTTGCCTTGGAAGACGAGTTGAGGTAGGGGTTCGGGACAAATGCGTCTTTGGGCGAAGCCATTGTTGGTTGAATCGTTTGCGTCCAAGTTTTGGGTCAACAAAGGGGGGTGATGGTTTTTGTTGAAATCCATTTTTAAGGACGTTTTTTGGGGGGAGAACCATTAAGGGGCGTTTGGATCCGTGTCAGGAACACAATTCGCGGGTTGCTGGGGGTTTCAGAAGTCATCAAAAGCTATATATGCATGGAGCTTTTCCCATTTCCCTTGTGGAAATGGGAAATGTGTCCAAGGTTTTTGTGTTTGCCTGGTGCGGGCGGTTTAATAGCTTGGCTCACAAGGTTCGATGGCGCGTTCATGGTCCGGTTCTATACCTGGCACGCTCTGTTTGCTTTCAATGCCATGGATACGATCCCGCTAATGGCTCTCGCTTTTAAGGTAAGTAGAGAACGCTCTCGGATTCTGCAATTAAGCCAAATTGCTCTTTTTGATCCATTTGACACGTTCTCAAGTTTTACTATAGATGCTTCTTGGATCTCGCCCTCGAGGAGGTGGGCATCTTTTTGTCTGGCTTCTAATTTTGAGTTGCGAGGGAAAAGGCTAATGGATCTTCAGAGATACTCTCCGTCTGCATTCGGCTTTGTGTATAGATAGAAAACATAAGGCACTTTACCAAGATTCATAGGATGTTTACCTTGCAATTAAGTAGTGTACACCACTAGTTCATGAACTGGTTTTATGCTTTCAATTTGTCTCTAAATGTGTTGTGGTAAATCGTAAATGAGGAATAACAGTTCAAAAGGTTTATAATTGCATGGATTTTGAAAATCCCGCACTTAATATCGATATCGATTACAGAATGTCTAGTACACTGGAGCGATTTCAAACAGCTGAGCTCAACAAGTGTTCTTATTAATTCTCCTTAGTTAGAGCAATAACTGAGTTAGTGATTGTATTTAAGAACTAATTTACCATCCCTGCTTATTTTAAGACGTCACCAAAGTGTTTTTGACTCTCAAAATACCCTAAGAAGCCAATTCACACGCCGGCTAGTTACTCTACGGTCGTATGATCCGTAAATATCCATGTGTATTGATATGTATCGATATCATACCATTTCAAACCGCCAACGGTCGCAGGCGACTTCCGTAGCTCTCCAAAGTCGTCTAAAAAATTAGCTAATAAAGTAAATAAACCAAACGTGTAATTGTGAAGTGTAAATATCCAACTTTATTAACTGTCAGTGCGCGTTAACCGTCCATTGTGAAGTTTCTAACTACAATTTTTTAACAAAAAAGCGAGCGTCCTTCAAGTAATGTTCTTAAATCTCTTTAATTAGAGCAATAACTGGCGTTGTGATTATATTTAATAATTAAGTTATCATCCCAGCTATTCCCAGCATTTTTTAAGATGGCATGGAAGTGTTTTTTGACGCTTAAAATGTCCAAATAAGCCAATTCACACAGACACAACGGCTATTTACGGTAGCATGGTCCGTAAATATCGATATGAGTGTATCGATACCGTACCATTTCAAACCGCCAACGGTCGCGGCTATCTTCCGCAGTCTGAAAAGCCGTCTAAAATGCTTGCTAATGAAGTAAATAAGCTAAACCTGTAATTGTGGAGTGTTTATTCCAACTTTATTAACTATTAGCGCATGTTAACCATCCATTGTGAAGTTTGTAACTACGTTTTTTAACAAAAAGCGTCTATCCTTATAAAAACGCTTGACGTTTATTCTCGTGCAAAACGAAGTGGTAAGACGACAAAACTATTCAACCTTTTATTACCTTGTTAGTTTAACCCAAACATGCAGTACAACGGGTCTTCTCCTCCACCTTTGTGTACTCGAACGCTTTTGGCATCGTATACAGCAAGTTAAAACATTTGTTGACATGTGCTTCACGTCTCCAACTTTGATTTCTCGTAAGTTGGGTCGAAAAGACTCGCGAGTTGCCCTAGTAAGCCTTCTTTGTCTTTACTTGAACCCTCTACAATCTTAAAGCTCCTACTTTGATTAAAACCGAACTAATCTGGCCATGTTCCTCTTGTCTTTTGTGTTTTCCAGCAGGTTATAAAAGCCGTGTTCCTTTGATTTTTCGCTTTAAACGTTAAACCTCCAACTCGGCTCGGGAGGAATTGTTTACCCACTCTACTCTTGTCTTGGCTTAGGGGAAGATTTACCCTTGCTGCCGCTGTGTATACGTAACTTTACGTAGTTGAAGATGCCTTGTAACTACAACTACACAACCAACGCCGGGGCCCAGGTTCGAGTTTCGTCTTCTTATAAACTTTGGAACACATAATCCCCCCACACTATTGACGTTCTTTTCAGCAGGTTGTTGCCATAGTCAAAACAAGGCCTGTCTGCTTGTCTTTCATTTCACTTTACCAGAGGATGATTTTCGCGACCTTTAGAACCTTCGAGCCACCAAACGTCTTCCAAAAACTAACATTTAACTTACATCAACTAATGCAAGTATACAAGCCATCCTAGCGTCGAATTTCACTTTTGATCCATGTCCTTTTGGCCTATATGCTCCTTATGGAATGAGAAATTTACTCTTGGAATGAGTTTACCCCCCGAAAGATTGGAATTCTGAAAGTTTTAAGCTCGATATACGTCCCCAAACCATTCGAGCTTTAACTACAACCCATAGCGAAGCCCGAGTTAATTAAGAGAAGCTTAATTCGAAGGGAAATCCCTCTAGCTGTCTTACAGTTTTGCATAAATTAACTTGCTCTATACAACACGTTAGGGTTTTTTGGGGGTCCTCATCGTAAATTGTGTTTATTGAACACAATTTTGTCTTCTTTTGTCTTTCATTTTTAGGAACATTATTATTTTCTTTTTTTAAAGCTTATTTACACACCAATTGGGAGGAACAAGGGGGAGGGAGCACAAAACCAGAGTTACAGGCTGATATGTTACGTATACAGTCACATTTTTTCCTTCGCTTTTTTTGGGGGGTGGGATTGATGAGAATTTTTTTTATATTTTTTAGGTGCCTGTGTGTGAGGCGGACGGTCCTTCATGGACGTAAGTCAGCTCAGCATTAGGCCTACGTTGTACACAAAGAAAATGGTCAACGCAAAAAATCACCTTAATTAACACTAATTGAAATCAGAGTTTGGGTATGGATGACGAAAGGGTAAATTGTTATGTTAGATAATTTTTTTGAATTTATTAAGGTTGAAATGGCAAATGGTCAGCACACTGTTACAAAATTAGGGTCCAAATTCTTTCTAAACGAAGCTAAAATACTGGGGTATTTTTTAATTATTTTTTTGTGGGAATGGGGAAATATGGAAAATATCATGCGAATATTTTTTCTTTTCACTCACAAAGAAAGGTGAACATGTTTGTTTTTATTCCAGGTTGGATTGGTTAGACGTGACTCAAACGTTTTTGGGACCAAAAAACTTTGCGATGAAAAGAAAATTATAAAAAATTTAACAAAAGTTAACACTAAAAGTTAACAAAAATGGAAAATCGTCTATTGAGAGGATTTTTTAAAAAAGCAGGTAAAATAAAATAAAAATAAATCGCGAATTATGATAACAAGAAATGAAAAGCTTAAAAAAATTATATGTTTTTCAGTCCGTTTTGGTTTTTGTGGTTGTAGTGGTGATGATGTCAAGTGGAAGGTTATTGCGAGTTCTAAGAGAGACGCAAGCAGGGGCTAAAAGTCTAGTAGAACCTAGATTGGGGGAAAAGCATAACAAATCTCAACAGGAATTTTTTTTACCAAATGTTAATTATTCGTAATTAACTCATATTAACAAATTTTCTATTATTTCTCTTGATTTAGTTTGAAGTGAAAGGGTGTGAAGGTCTTCCATGCTATTAAATCAGATTCCGGTTTTCTTAGAAGAAAAGACGGTGGTTTTTAATGATTTTAATGGCAGTCAAACTCAAAAGGGAAATCTGACAAAAATATAATTAAAATTAAGGATTGCAGAGCAGTTTTTAAAAATAATATTGTAGAAAGGAACGAATTGGTGTTAAGGATAAAAAACGAAACTAGTTTTCATAGAATTTTCTAACTTTCTGGTGGAATAATTATGCATGGAATTATCTTCCTTTTTAGGTTTTTTTTTTTTTTTTTTTTTTTACAAAGAATGTGTTTGAATCATACCTGGGATATGGATCGTGACGATAACGCGTTCGCTCGAAGGACGTCATCTTCAAACAGGTGCCGTCCATCAAGGCAAATTCGCCAGGAACTAGTTTTGTTTCCAAAAAAAAATGAATTCGTAACAAGATCCTTGCAATGGACAAACGTACTTAAAATAAAGGTTTTATATGTCAACATGCCTCTTTCTCTCCGGATTTGGGGAAAAACAACTTGACCAAAGGGTTGGAACGTGACTTTTTGGTTGTTTTCTCTTTTTTTTTTTTCGAGGGTTGTTCCGATCTTAATTGCAATTATCGTAATTAAGATGTGTTCCGGAAACAATCCCTCTCTCCAATGTTGTCCTTAGGTCGCTAGCTTTTGTAATATAACTTTAGGAATGCTTAATTAGGTTATGTCCTATTGGTATTCTTGGCTACTCATTCTCATTTTTTTTCTTTTTTTTTATGCTTTAGGCTTGGATGAAGTGGATGTGGAAGTGTGGAATTAAAGAACTCCATATTTATCCAATAATGTTATAGCTAATGACATCCGAATACGCCCGAAGCAAAGAGTGGGTCTTTTGTTGACAAAATCGATAGGGGGACGAAACTTGGGTCACGTGCTGAAACGGGCACTGGGTTAATTTATTAGTTGAGCACGAGTTATTTCTATTCTTACACATTTTATTAGTATCAAACCGCATTTTTTGTTTCGTTCGCCTTTATTGGTTGAAAGATAGGGGACATACGGTGGAAATGGATGCTTTTGCCTTTTTGTGTAAAAGGAAATGGGAAAAGAAGGTTCTAAATCAGGTTGAGCTCCTGTTGGTCGAATTATGTAAATCGCCTCGTTATTTATTCCGTAAAGGTACCTCCCGAAAGTGTAAGAGAAAAGAAGTTGCTTAAAAGCTCGTAAATTTTAGACATCAATGCGATTGCCCTGAAAGGTTTTCCCTTTCGAAACCTAAGTGAGTTAACTTTGTTATACGATCTCTTTTCTTTCTTTCTTTACTTCTTTCAGGTTAATTTGTGCTTTTTAACTTCTTTTTGTCTGTTCTAGGTACAAAAAGGGAACTGCAATTTATAAGAAAAAGAATTGCATGCTGCAGACAAATCTGCAGAAAGAAAAAACAGAAAAGACGCCCAAACTAAAAGTTTGAGGCGAATTGAAAGACTTCTAAACTTGGGAAATTAATTAAAGCGTTTACACGCTTTACAAGTTTCTCCGATTTTGAGGCATGAAAGACGAGGGGTGGGAGTAAATTGAAAATGATTTGCTGCCCCAGCCCCTATGCATTTACACGGAATATATACCCACACACAGACACACACACGCATCTGTAAGCGCATGAAGGGGCATGAATTAAGGCAAACACTTTTAACTCACACCCCTTATGCTATCTTGGGATTGGCGTTTTGGAAGGAAATAGAGTACCCAAACGATCTTTGAACCCTTGAGCACTTTGCTTAAACATGATGATGAAGAATGGAGCGCTTTAAAGCTTAAAGCGACTCTACATTCGAAAGCTTTTGAGATCAGAAAGTTTTTGTTTAACGCAAAAATTTAATTAAATCCTATTCTGCCAAAAGATTTCCGAATTTCTCAGAAAAACAAGAATGTTTCAACGTGCTGTTTGACGAAACCAATTAGAAGGGAGAAGAAGATATTTTTGAAAACATTGTTTTGCTTACCGGTACCGGCAAAATTTTCCTCAGGGCCGTCTTCGCGGTCATCAGGAGATCCTACACCGTCCGATCCTTCGTATGATAGACTATACCTGTGTTTGGGGGATGAGGAGGAGCAAGGACAAAAGTTTTAATTAGACCCAGTATGGATTTTTGGATCCAATTTTCAAGCTTTTATTTTTAAAGATTTTTTTAAGGAAAAAAAGCCTTGCATAAGAGTCTTATTTTCTAATTATTGCGAAGGAAGAGAAGAAGTTCCATTGATGTTCTAGATTGTTTGAATAAGATGGTAGACAAGGCTGAAATTGGATTTGAGCGAGTCCAGAGAACAGTAATAATAACAAAAGATATGATGTGAACACTATATATCTATATAGATACATACCTGCCATAAAGGTCAAGGAAGGCTAGGTCGTTGGTCGGGTCTAAGAAATCGTCTTTGCCTTGTTCCCGCATCCGATTGAGTAAACTAAGCATGTTTCGCCGGGCGGTGGAAGACATCATAGAGGAAGGGGACAAATTGGGGCGAAATCGACCGGCAGCTGCTCCTGCTATCAGTCCTGAATGTCTTTGCACTGAACAAATTTTTTTTTGGAAGGAGAAAACACACAAACCAGGAAATTGAATGGAGGCTCTGCATTTCGCTAATTCTCTCATACTAGTCAAATTTTTAGTCAACAATTTTACGGGTCTTCCGAAATTCAACGAAAGCTTTAAAAATTGAATTGAAATCCGTTATTTTCAATTCAACTTTTAAATTTTCCGTTCAATATTTCCAAAGTTCAATATCGTGTACTTCCATTGAATATTGCGTTCAATTCCATTTTTTAAGAATATTTGAAAGAAGTTTGCAAGACACTTGAAAGATATTTTATTTCAATTTGTAAAATTGAACTTGAAGAGGCTCTATTTGAGTTCTATTTTGTATTCTGTGTTTGGGGCTAAAATGAAGCTGCATGTTGAAGTTGAATGTACGAAAAGAAAGGCTCCGCCCACTTGGCCCGCGTGAGTAGAAGGCGTTTCTTAGGACGTGCCCTAATAGGTCGAAATTGGTAATTAGCGATGAAAATGAGACGCTTATGAAAGGAAATGAGGGCTCGTTATTTAATAAGGGGGTATAGGGAGGAAGCCTTTAAACTTTGGGCCGTGGGTTGAAATTTGAAGGTTGAATTGGAAGGCGTCCATTCTGAAGCATCGGAAGGCTCTGCTCTTACCATAATTAAGTTTCGTTGGAACTTGGCGGGCCGTGAAATGTATGCAAATGACAAGACTGAAAGGCAGAGCAGCGTTAAAGGAGAGGTCCTTTTGCCAAAGCTCAGAAGTTAACTCAGACTGAGCAGTTAATGACTTGACCCTCCTCTAATTAGGCCTGCCCATTCCGCAACGTGTGAAGTTATGGTCTTACGAAAAGAAACACACGCTCGTCAAGTTATACAGAAGGTATGCTTATGACGCCATTCAACTCCGACATTTCGTTAGAAATTTCTTTAAGAAAATACAAGGCGAGAATATCTTGGGAGTCCTAGCATTAAAGTACACGAAAACTTAACACACACATACAATGGAAACAAAAAATAAATAAATGGAAGATGGTATCAGGAAGAGTGGAATGTCTTACCTGCAGCGGGACCGAAGCCGATACCGATATTTTGAGCAGGTTTACATAAGCCACGCAGAGCAGGGTGTAATAGAGGGAGCATAGGCGGGCAAGGGGCAGGTACCCTTGCTCCTAAACCGGGTGCTGTTAGCCCTCCAGGCATAGCCTTCAATTATTTAAGAATAAATTTAAAAATATTAGGAATTTCGATAAAATTTCGACGGAATTTATAGGGATTTCTAAGAATTGAAATCAGTTTTTAATCCTTAGGAATTTCTTAGAATCTGAACAGAATGCTAGGGATTTTCTAGGAATTACTAAGAATTTTGATAAAATTGTTAGTATTCTTGAGAATTTTGATGAAATTCCTGGGATTCCTAAGAATTTTGACAGAATTTCTAAGAGTGGAACTCCATTTTTAAGGTTTTTAGGAATTTCTGAGGGTTTTCTAGGAATTTCTAAGAATGTTGACAGATGTGTAAGGAATTTCTCAGGGTTTTGACGGAAATTGGATGGGATAAACAAGATTGACTTACCCCGGAAGGGATACCTAAAGCACCCAAGGACTGCAAATTGGCATTAGGGTGTCTGATGGCAGGGGCTGACGATACAGAAGTACACACATTCGTCCCCATGCAGTTGTTACTACTACTGGCAGTACCGGCCACGCTCGTAATAACGTTGTTATTGACACTATTACTGGACTGGAGATGGGCGTGGTGGTGGTGATGATCAGCGTTATTGCTGGCCGCTGCTGCGACCAACAAATCGGCCGCCGAAGTCACAGGAAGGGACCCAGGTTGACTGGGACCTGCTGCGTTCATCATTTGCATTTCGCGGAGTTGCTCTTGTCGGATTTCGTCGTTATAGTCCTTCAACACCCCAAAGAAGATAAAAAAGTGTAAAAATTACTACAACTGTACAAAAGTACAACAAAAGGTCTTCTTTCCATCAAGTCTGCAATTGCTGACGGTTCAAAGGTTCGATTTGAGGCAATTTCGAGTGTTAGGTCTATAACAACTTTCAGCTCCTTTTTTCGCCTTTTCATGTCAAAAGGAGACTGAAAATTGTTTGGAGAAAGTGGTGGAAATTTAGGATCTAAAATATGAAATCGAAAATCGATAACAGAAGTAAGCAGGATCTGCTTCGTTTGGGGACAGTGGCAGTAGTTTACCGGTACTAAGAATCGACGGATTTCGGTTAATGCTAACGCGATCCGCGCATGCGCTTCAGCTGGCGCTGCGAAGGCGGAAATTTCCACGTGCAGGTCCTCGTTGAGGTGTTTGTAGCGCGATTCGCTGGATTGACGACATTCTTCTTCCTTTAAAAAAAAAAAGGGACATGTTCTTACTTTTCGTTTCCTTTCTTTTATTCTGTAATTGTTTTGTGCTTCTTTTATTTCTGAATATTTCTTAAAAAAACACAAAGGGGAAGGAGCTTACTTTCTGCTTGTCGCGCATTGAACCGCGACCCAGAATGGCCATCTTGGTTAAAGTTTCTTCTTGGAGGCGCTTCAGGGAATTTCCTTTGGGACCCAGTAATTTTCCAACGAAATTAAACTGCCGGACATGGGAAAAAAAGGTCGAGAAAAATTGAGAAAAAAATATTAGCGAATGGCACTTTTGTCTTCCGTTTTTAATAACAAACTCAGTTTAGGGACATGGTTTATAGATTTCCCTCGTTATTTTTTTTATATGCTGTAAAGTTGACGCATTTTTAAATCCTTCAAAAGCTGTCTCCCGAACACTGTTACATAATCAAGGGATTAATTAATTAAAGGATCGTTTTTCTGTCCTTGTGTCGCCTTAATTAAATTATCAAGACGAAACAGGACGATTAAAAGAAACCATTATTTTTATTTTTATTCTTTTTTTCTTGTGACTTCAGAGTCAAGCTCTGACTATTATCACGTGATAATTCCGTGCTCCCTCAGATTAATATTGGTCGGGAGGATTTATGACTGGAATGCCTCTAAAGGGTCGTCGTCTCGTTTGCTGTGACAAATTCTTTGTTGAACAGGCTCTTTGAAAGGAACAGGAAAGGACTTGTTAATTTTCTAACCGCTTATGAAAATTCCCGAGCTCGGGCAGCTTTCATTGTTGTGTGATAGATTCCTGACCAGGAAAATTGGTCGGCATTCCGTGTATTTCTTTTTTTTTTTTTGTGCTTTTGGAGAAACTTGTTCAGAAATTCCGGGAATTTTCGCTGGCAAACAGGTTTTTTCTTTAGGAGCCATGTTCTCTTGACGTAACTCGTTCTTATCTGATAACGACTTAACGTTTTGCAGAATCGGGAAGTTTTTTTTTTTTTTTGGCTTCAGAGAGCTGTTAAGGGCGTGTAGGAGGAGAGGAAGAGAGGGGAATGGATACACCTGTAAAATCCTTTGAAAAAATATAAAAAAAATAAGGCTAAAGTACGAGGACATAACTGAACACTGAAGAAATAAAGTTTATTTTTGACGACCAGCTAACGCAAAATGTCTGCGTGGGAAAAGTAAAGCGAGTCGAGTAGGAGGAGGATTTGAGGCAGAAATGGTTATTTTTCTTTTTTTTCTCTGTTTTGTATTTTGACATTTTTCCGAGGTTTATTGATTGGACGCTGTCGTGGTTTAAAGGCGAATTATTTCTCTTCCGGACGTTTTCCTGAGGGACATTTTGGAATTGCAGTACTATAGTACTGCATTGTACTATCCATTTCTGGCAATGGCCGTTCTAGGAGGGAAGCTTAGGATTGGGGGGTTAAGAGAATTTCGGTGTCATTTTTCTGGTGTTGGTTTTTACTTTGTGTTAGAGGTGGAATGTTGGACGGAAAAGAATTCTAAATTGAGTCGTTTTGACAAGGTACTGGCATTATTACTGGCACGAGTTGAAAATTGGCAAGCAGAACGAGATTTTTTTCTTTGTTTTCTTTTGGCGGGAAAATACATTCAAACGGCATTGCGACAGTTGCGTCTTTGGGGAATGTTCTTTCTTTAGTTGTGTTCATTTTTCTTTCTCTTTAAAAAAATGAAAAAAAATTGAAAAAAAAGGAAAAAAATATTACGAGCCCATCTACGTCACTGGACGAAGACATTGTTTTTTTTAGTAATTTTATTTTATTTTTAAGAGTATTTTTATTTAGCTAGTGGAAGGTTTTGGCAACTAGGCTAATCAATACTTTATCGCGAGTTGGGTTTAGTGAACGTTAGTGAACTTCGAATTCTATTTTTTTAATTTATTTTTTTATTTCGGGTGCGAGGTTGATTTCAATGTTAGGGATTTTCCGCTTGAATTTACGTTGACAGCTGGGGATAAAGCTTCAATTTTCTCTGGCTGATGAAGCGAAATTAGAAGCTCTCTTCCTTTTAGCAAAAACAAGTGGGTGGGTTCATTTCCGTTTAGGTTGGAGCAGCATTTCATCCGAGAATTTCAAAACTCGGGTTGGAAAATTTCGGGTTGGGTCTTCACTTTTCACCCCCAAGTTTTCCCTGGAGGTGAATCCATTGCATCCGCACCTGCGGATTTCGCGCAAAAAAGGACTCAACACCCTCCAAAGTAGTATTTAGGAGCGGGGGGAGTTGAGTGGAAGTTTGGCCAATCAATACGAGGGTAGGCTCTGGTAGTTCTTGGGAAACAGACTCGGTGATCTTTAATTTCATCTCTTATATATCCAACTTTTTATATCGATATTCTATATAAAAATCGAATTTTTAAAAAAAGTTTGGAAAGGGGGCAGATAGCGTTAAGAGAAAAGGAAGGGGGGGTTTTTAAGCTGGGATTTGTGTAGTTTTTATTTCATTTAATTCCTTTTTTGTAATGGTTGGTTCTTTGGAAAAAAAATATTGGATTAGACTTACCTTGGGGTGATCTTTGACTGGCACCAAAGCTCTAATTGTAACCTTGATGGGCTTGTCTTTGGTCACATCAAAAAACTTCTTATGTTCGTCCCGGCCTGGCAATCTTCCTCCGTTTTGGATCCTTTCGATTTCTGCGAGAAAAGAAGAGATGGCAGAGTGAACAACGAGGTATAGTCAGACAGAGCGAGAGAAATTAATTGGTAATGTACCCTCCCCCTTTGTGTAACATTTTTGTGAGACAAGCTCGAAGGCCGAAAGAAATCCTGTGTTTCGCAGGTTTTGCATTCTTTCATGACAGCCGGGGCCGGAGCTTGATAAATAAACGCTGGGAAAAAAGGGCAGGACAGCTAGAGTAGTTAGTTTGCCTGTCAGTAATGTCTAATTTTTTATTTCCCATCTGGCACTGCTTCGTTAAAAAAAAAGTAAAGCAAACCTAGCGCAAACTTCCTGTCTAAAGCCCTTTTGACTCATCTAGTTTGCTTTTCTTTCGGGTGCTCCGTCGTAAATAATCCTCGGAGCTTAACTTGTTTTTGATTCCTAAGCCTGTGCCAAAACGCTCCCAACTCCGCTGCTTATTTCTTATTCTCCTTCCCAAGTTGAATTGCTTAAACATAAACGTAATTTACCAATCTTAGGAAGTAAGCCCTTCTGCTCCTGACTTGATCGCAGTTTTCCGTTTTCCTCTATCATTCTCCCAACTGGAGAAAAGGGCCTTTAAAGACCCATTGGCTGGCCGCCCCGTAAGCTCCACCCATCGCCCCGGGCCACCCCGAAACCCTTAATGGCTTATAACTCCCAAACTATGGGACATAGAAACTTGAGTAGTAGCTCATCTTAACCAGCTTGAGCCTGCGGTTCTTGTTCGCTAACTATAATCTCGATTTTCTATTAAAATTCGTGAAATTAAAAAGAAAATGTCTCAATTTTCTCGAACTTCCAATGTTTCCTTTCCAAGTTTTATAATTGGAAGGTTAGGCGTCCAGCTGGCTTTCGGCAAAAGAGGGCAGAAAGGCTATTTGATTATTTAAAAAGAGGAGCTTGGAAAACGAAAACACATTTATAGCCAAAGTTCGCAGGAATAACAACGCGAGAATATCTTAAGGGAATTGTCTGGAATCCAGGAATCGAAGGTTTGCGTGCAAAAGACGCCCCCTCAAAGCTGTCTGGACCTCGCTGATGGTCTTGTCCTTTAACCACTTTAACAAGAGTTTATTATGTTTCCAAAAGACATAAAAGTTCATTACTGCTGTTTTTTTTTTATTTTGGCGCGTGTTTGAAAACTTCGAGGTCTGGGGAGTGTCTGGCCTTTCCGCGTTCGGCATAGAAATATTGGTTTATTGTACTACTCTGTTTTTAAAGTTTTCCTTTTTTACATTTTGGATTCAAGGGACTGTTTGGAGATATCCCGAAAGGGAAGAAGTTGTGTTAGTTTTGCAGTCACGCCAGCAATTTATGGTTGCTTTCTTTTCGAGTCATTTCCTGGGAAAGAAATATAAAGGGGTGGGCGGAGAGTTTTTTTGGTTGGCTAAAGTTTCGAGATAGAGACTTTTCCGTTTTAAAGGTCGCTGATTCCTCGGGACCTGTCCCTTTTGGATGCTCCTCTCTCTCTCGAAAGTTTGCTTTGGCTGTTGCTGTTCTTAATGACCTGAGCCACGAGACCAAACGCAAATATTCATTCTTTTTTCCTGTGGGAGAAATGTTTCATTTTTTAACGATAGCGCATCTCCAGGCAAATTGAGAAGTTTGACTGGGAGGGGAATTATTTTGGTCATCGGGCTGAAGAGCTAACAATCAACTCGAGTGTGGGTCTAATTGCGCTTAGCTTAATTATAGTAAGCGAATATTTGGGAGATTTCGTTAATAGCCCAGAGATTAAGTTACGTATTTTTAGTTAAGTATTGGGGTGGTATCGGGATATTTTGTTGCTGGTTTCTAGCGCTTTCTGTTGAGGAGATAAGTCGACTTGAAGCTGATAGGCCGCTGGGGGTAGGCAAGCCCCACCCATCGCCCGCGGCACCCCCGAACCATTCAATGGTCATTATCTCGGGTTCTATACGTCGTAGCAAAGCGTGTGATAAGTCATTAGAATCGTCTTTGTAAGCTGCACCTTCAGCTTCTGCTTTCGAATATTATCGGAAGACAATTTAAAATTTTGGAAGGAAATTAAAGATTAATTTGGTGCGCTTTTTAGTATGGTACGGGTAGAAAAGCCCTAGTTTGGATCCCCACGATAGCGATTCGATGATGACGAGGAGGGAAGGTAGTATAGACCAGGAAAGGAAAGCTTTTCCTATGCGGAATGGGAATTGGAGTGACATAAAAGTTGGTTTGAGAGGGTGAATTAAAAGAAATGATCGTATTGGGGGGAGAGAGGCTATAAAAGTGCAGTGAAACTGCTGCAACCTGGCCGCAAAAGACGTTCACTTTAGATTATGGGTATGTAGCTCGCTCTTCAAACTACTGCTTGGGGTGGAGGGTTTACAGAAAAAGGTGGAAAATGACGGCCAAGAGAGAAACTTTTCATGGCTTTAAAACGAAGTGAATCTTCCGCGAAAGTTGTGACATTAAATTTAAATCCCTTTTAATAAATGGAACTAAGAATCTGGAAAGTCAATCTTTTAGGCTCCAATTTTGGTAGAAATCCCGGTCAATGAAGAGTAATTCTTTACTTCTGGAAATATTACTTCCATTATTACTTAAATGTTTTAAACTAATGGAAATATACTTAAATTAAGACTAATGTTAACGTAAAATACCTTTATAATCCGTACTTAAGCAAAAAAATGTATTATATAATTGGGTAGTTAGTAAAATTAGCAATAAATGCATCTCGAGGGTCTTGTGTTACAAGCTTAGCTTGTAGACTTCATATCCCACAAGATGGCGTTACGTGTTTTATATGGGTTTATATGAACGCGCATGGCTTGTGCGCATAAGACGGCGCGAGCGATAACTTCATAACCGCGTGCTCAATTTGCGTGCAGTTTTTCTTTAGAAATGCAGTAAAGTAATGTCTAGAGATTGCCCGTCTGCAAATTAGCGATTTTGTTATTTTTCGCGTTGGTGAAAAATTCATGGAAATTTTTCCAACACCAAATTGAAAGTTTTCAAAAACCAAAGTGGAATTTTTCAAATTATGAATATGAAAATAAGAATAGCAAACGCGTTACGCCCTCTGTATTCATATTACCTACATTACTGTCAAGAGATTTTTAAAAAAAATCTCTTTAACTTGTTATGCCTTCCCCACGCTTTCGTGTCATGGAGCATATAGGCGAGTCTTAGCGCCTAATGGAGCCTGTTGAGTGCGACTGTCTGCAGTAAATTTTCACTGTTGCTATAAATAAAAAGGCCCATATTTTGCCTTATATGTTCATTGTTGCGCTGAAACGCGGTTGGGATTTCCGCCATCACGCTTTGGTATGACAGTGAAAATTTAACAGTTTACAGCTTCCATCGGTCTAAAACTGAGTGTTTTGGTTGTACTGTAGTACAACATGCAATATTTTAACATTCCTGCGCCGCGGTCGTTTTGACAAAGTTAAGTCGCCTTAAACGTCTACTACAAGACTTGCTAGTCGACTTGGACTTTTGACAGTCGACTTTTGGTTTCGGTCTCAAGTCAGGCAAGTGCGAGTTCGTTTCCGAATCCGCAAAATGGCTTGCGTCATTGGAACGGCGTGGTTCCAAAAAGTCTCAAGATTTCAAAACGCCACAGCGAACTTAAAAACACAACTGAAAGTATGAAAGTGGCCTATTAAGTTGGGAACAGTCTTCAGGAGTAATTACAGTAATACAAGCGAGACCACCAGTGTCCCCAATTACGAAATAAATACAAAACTTTAGAGCCAGAGCTAAAAAGCCAACTCGTTAGATGCTTTAAGAAGCTCGGAAAACGGGTTTTTCTGTGTCGCAAGAGTTTTTCCTCAACTCTGATTGCCTCAGGACCCAAAAACCTTAACCTTGTGAAATGCCCCACATTTTCCAAAACATCCAAATAAAAGAACTGCAAAACTTGATTTGCCGGGAACATTGCCTGCTGTGTAAGGCAGGTCGTGGGGTACAGAAACCTGTTGCCGTAAAAAGATCGTTACCTCAATCGAAGGTCTCAAGTTCTAACTTGTCTTATAAGAGTGTAGCATCCTTATAAGCCCTTTTAAGCGTGTGTAACGTGTGACATCAGGACTCTTTTTCTTATGAGATGAAAAGAACGGTAAAACAAAAAAAAAAAACCTTGGAGGTGTTTTCCTTACTGTTTTCTCCTCCATTACACGGGTGCTCATTTCGTCTGGGGTTCGTCTGTTCAATCCTTTGGGCCTTTTCTTTTCTTTTTATATTTTTTAAGCAGTTGCTATTTTTTACGTTTAGGTAACAGGTAGCCTTTGATGACATCAGCGGATTAAGTACGCATTAGAAAAAGGAGGTCATCTTTCTAATGTTCGGGTTATAAAGTGCTTCCTTGTCCTCATTTTCCCATACTTGGTGGACTGGAACCGTTTTCATATAGGATGACTGGGCAAGAATAGAAATTTATTTTTCACGACAAGTTTTGTCCTTTTCCTATTGTTATGAACGAAAAGGCAAGCGAAAAAGCCCTTCGGGCTGGGGAAAAAGGTGCTTAATTATAGTGAAGGGAAGAAAACGGGAGTTATTGTGAAGCCTTAAGTTCAATGCACTAGAACGCCCCATAAGCCTGTTTTGGAAATCAAAATATTAAGAAGGAAGGCCTAAGGAGGGTAAAAAGAGAAAGCGTTAGCATTGTAAAACGGCTTCAAAGCAGCATGTGTAGTGCATTACAAATATTTTCGCAAGCAATCCAACCTGATGGATTGCTTGATGCTTGAATTGCTTTCGTCCTTCGTTTCGGGTATTTTCGTTATACTTGAGTTTTACAAAGATGGGAAAATTGGCCGTCATGGTTACGTCATATAGTTTAAGTACAGAATGACTTGGATAATTTGATATGCTTGTCATCTGAAAGACTTGGTCAATTTTTTAATAAAAATAACTTTAAATTAACCTATTACATTTTAAAATGTAATTTAGTATATTGAAAAAATTTCAAAAATACTTTAAAATATTTGTAAGAAATGTTTTAATTTCTTATTTTTGTTTTTTACTTACTTTAGTATTAATATTAGTCAATGTTAATTTACTAAAATTAAATAAGAGTTGGGATTATTTCCTTTTCCAATGAAATTAAGAAAGCTATTTCTTCAAGAAAAAATTTAGCTTCTAACAAAAGTTGAAGTTATTTAAATAGTAAATTGGGTAGATTCTCGAGCTATATTACTGTCAAGAGTTTTATCGATTTCTCATGTCAAACACGATACTATACTATATTTCCCTACGGGATAAAACGATAGTCACGAAGATCCCAGCCCCCCAAAAATAGCGCGCGTATGTTTTTTTTATAGAAAGCGCGTGTTTACGTCTGTGTGTGAACCCTTCTTTGGTAAATCATACATTCTTGTTGAGTTGGAAAAATCACAAAAAACTGACGTTTTCTTCGCGCCGCATCTTGCGGGCTCCGCTGAACGCCATGCAGCGAACGTTTACCCGCATAGTGGGAACCGCCTCGTGCGGTCCCATTGCCAGGGGATGGGCTCTCGACTGCGAAGCCGAGCCGAAACTTGCCACAGGCTCTAGGCGCGGGTCTCGGCCCGGCCGGCCGGCGGTCGAGCGATGGCGCGAAGAAAAAGTCATTTTTTTGTGATTGAGTTTGTAAGTTAACCAAAGCACCTAGAGACTTGTTTAAGCATTCTAAATAAAGATAATAGTGCCATCCCTATGAATAGAAGGTCGGATTTTGAATAATAGGTAATAGGTAAAGGCGCTAGGTCTCCGGCCAACTGTCCCCCTGTGTTATAAGGAGAGGGAAATTTGAATTTTGGACCAAAGGGGGGGAGCTAAAACCACTCAATAATTAATTACTCGGTTAATATGCATAATTGACAAAGGGGTTCTTGAGCCAGAACATGTAGTCTGGTCTCTTCTATAACATATATTTTTTCATTTTGAAACCTTACTCCCCCTTTAACATTTGGTCAAAATTTGGTTAAAAGATTTTTTGGGGTCAAAAATACCGATTATTTTCACGTGATTTTTTTTGCTTAGCAGAAAAGGCGGAAAAAGTGTCCAGGACCTGGTCATTTTTATTACTATCATTGTTTTGAGTTGGTTCCTTTTCTTTCAAGATTGTGGGGGAGGCAGACATGTCTTTTAAAATAGTTGGGAATTAACGAGCCTAAAATGCAAAACAAAAACGGGCAGCGAGCAGGAAAATCGTCTTGCATCTTTAAGATTCCTCCCCGAGCACAAAGGAAAAAAAGGACAGAAATCGTAATACGGGGATTTACGACCCACTCGTGGCAGCTGGCACACACATCTATAAATTTTCCCTTTTAGCTCTGGCGTGCTCGGGAGTAACACACATCCATTCGACTTCCAAACTCGCACACAGCTCAAGCTCTCCCTTTGCCTTCGCTAACAAAACGAAACGGATTGTCCGTGGCTTAGCTAATTGGGAAATAGAAGAGAGAGAGAGAGAGAGAGAGAGAGGGAGAGAGATTTTCTTAGTCTAGCGGTTTCCTTTCCTATTAATACCTATTTTCCCTAAATTTATAAATCGTTATTCTCGCGCGCTCCGAAGGATCATTAAATACCCCGACCTCTGCCGAGGAGGATGCGTTGGGGGTGGGGTGTTTATTTCTGGGCACATGGTGAGGAGGTCGATACAGAAATTCCGCTACGACTTGTATTACCAGTCTTATCCTTTCTGACCTAATTATCTTTCGCTCTTCTGACTTGGGAATGCGGAAAACGCCGATTTTATTTTCTTTCTATTTTTTTATTTTTTTTTGTTTGTTTTGCGAGCCGATATATTATGACGAGAGTCTCGTCGCCATTCGCAATGCGGTGACGAAAAGGACATTACGATGTTAAGGTAGCTTGATTGTGTATTTTGGACTCGCTGGTTAATTACCTAAGGTTTAGGGAGGAGAGAAAGTAAAAAACGTGTTCGGACCGAGCGTAAGTGAGTTGGTAACGAGCAGCGCTCTACTTTCACTTGTTTGGCTGGGAAGCGAGGGAATTTTTTGGAATTTTTTGGGAGCGTTTTGGAAGTTTTTTGTATTTTTTGGACATTTTTTGCTAGGAAGAGTAAGCGGGGGAGAAAACTTGAAGATGATGTGTGGGGACTTTTCCTAGGAAAATAGAGGTGAGGGGTGTCAGGAAGTGGACACCGTCACGCGGAAGAGACAGTATTTTGGGGGGCAAGGGGGGCTTTAGGCTAACTCGTTGGTTCTGTGGTCCAGATTCGGGAGCTAGGGTCGAAAAAAGTGAATGGGACGCTTTGAGCCGTGCCAAGAGTCCTGTTTGTTGATGGAGTTGTAGCGCTGCTCATCTCTTGTTTTTCTGAGTTTCTTTCTTCTCCCTGCCCAGTGTACTAGCTGGACGTAGCGATCGAGCTTGAAGTCTAACGTAAAATAAGTAAAATCAACATGAACCGCTCTGGCGATGCTTCCCCGTTTCTAAGCATAGGAATGATTCTTAGCCTAGACCGTGCAGGAAGAGTCGGGCGTACGCCGTTCCCGACGAGTAAATTCGCGTGCCAACACGTGGGGAATTTTAATGATGTTAGCGAGCTCAATTGCTTCTGACATAGCATGACTGCAAATTTGTGACCCAGAAGTGGGACTACCGTTTCTTGGCTGCCCCAAAATTCTTCGTCCAGCACCGCGAACAGTCACAAGCGTTGTAACATACTTTTTTGGATCCCGTTGGGGCACTCCCCCGCAAAGAAAAGGACGCTTCAGAGCTCATAATTTGATTAATGGAGCTTGAAGAGCAGACTAAGAAGTTCATCAAGGAATTTTTTTGCATATTTCTGTGTCAATCCCTTCGGGAGGAAATGCGATTTAAAGTTTAGGCTCCGCCCTCAACGCCCCGGGCTATGAAAAGCTTCAAGTGCCCTTTTCTCGGTTATTATTGGTCGCAGAGAAGCGAGTTAGAGCTTGTTGGAAAGTCCTCCTCTAGCCCCAACTGAATTAGATGAAGTCGAAGCAAATTTAGGGAGATTTTCAGCGGTTTAGGCGGGGCTTTCGGAGGGGAGAGCCATAAAAAGGGGCAGTTTGTAGAGCCGCCGTGTGAAGCCCGTGACTGGAACCTGAAGGTTTGAGCGTGATACAATCGAGATGGTGTGCTGCCTGTCGCACGCAAAGCTGCATTGCGCTTTGACTTTGGATTCTGATAAGAAATAAAAAAAACGTGGCCATTTTCGCAACTTCCAGTCATACACTTTGTGTGGACATGGGAAATGACCTTTCTTCTCGTTAGTTTAGTTAAGACATGAAAGGACTCTTCCATTATCTTCATTATATGTTAAACACATTACTATATCCTGTAATTTTGATTAAGCGGTCGTTACCATAAGGATAATTATTTCCTGCGCATCCCCCATTACGTGTACGAAAGAGAACGGTTCCATAATCCATATAAAAACGCCAGAACCTTCTTTTGTAAGGGCACTTTTTTGGCAATGCTTCGCATAAATTGTGTCTTGGAAAAAAAATCCTTCAAGACTTGCATATGTTTCTTTTGTCAATTATGTAGCACCAGGTGACGCTCATTATAAACTTTCCGGAGCGAGGAAGCTGTGGGTTTTAGATGAATGCCCCTCCCCCTTTTCGTACCAGCTGTATGTATATAACTTACGTACTGCGATAGCAAAAGGAAACTTGGGTATTGCCACCTGAGTCTCCCGTGAATTTCGGAGTTTCCGAATTTCTTATAATTTGACACATGACTCGTGGAATTCTATACTACAGAACGACTACAAGCAAAAAAAAAATCTAGAAAAAATCCCATACTCGTTAGTTTATAACCTTCAAACATTTTTCGCGGAAAAAGTAGTTTTTAATTCTTTCCCCGCTAGATGTCGTTACGGGGTTTACTGGGCTGTATATGAACGCGCATGACTTTTGCGCATAAAACGGCGCAAGCCATAACTTTATAACTACATACTCAATTTGCGTGCAGCTTTTCATATAAATGCAGTAAAATAGGATCTAGGAGGTGCTAGTTAGCGAATTTTTTATTTTTCGTATTTTCGCGTAGGTGGAACATTTACTTGCTTTTTTCAAATTAGTGAAGGCAAAATTAGGAAAGTGAAAACGGTTTCACCTTCTATTCCCCCTGGCCTGCATTACTGTCAAGAGATTTTTTTTACTGTCAGAAGCTATACATTGTGCACAACTTACATTACATTTGTACATTTTGCCCGCTTTCCCCGTGCTATCGAGGCATGGAAAGTTAGTCTTAGCGCCTGTTGAAGCCTGTTGAGTTGGACTTACTATTGCACTGCATTTTCATTGTTAGAGTTAGCCTAACGAAAAGGCCCCAGTTATCGAACATTTTCTTCGTTGCCGCTAGAAGACACGTTTTGGGGTTGGGAATGACGCGCTTCCTTGTGACAACAATGAAACTGAGCAGGTAGCTCAATTGAGAAGTAAAAAGAAAGAAATTGAGCTATAAAAAGACTATTTTTATCTATATAATTGTAATTTTAGCATTATTTTTGTATTATGCATGTATCTTTACTAGTACGATACTTTATAGAAATATGTAAACAATTCTAGGTTAATTCCAGAATGTTTGTAGTGATTTTTCAAACTTTTTCCAAGTTTAAAAGACTTTTTTTATCTCTTATTTTATTCATTGATTTTTCCATTTTTCTATTTTTGCTTATGTGAAGAAGCTTACAGGGAAACATCTTGATATCGTCTATATATTTACTCTGAAGCACAGTTGACATTTCCCTGTTTCGGTCGGGAAAGTGATTCTGTAGCCAGCTCAATGTCTTCACCTGAATCTTTTTTTTTTAACCGTTAGAACAAAAGAAACTAGAGTAAAAAAAAAATGGGCATTGAAGTGCCAATTCTCTGCATTGTTCGTCGGGAGGTTGCGTTGCACATAGCCGTGTTCAACAAGTTGGAACTGGTGCCATATAACAGCTCTGGAATTAGCTCAAATGAACCACGACTGACTAAAAAAATACCCTAAAATAATCTAAAATAATCTAAAAAATATACTTTTTTGTCCTCGACTTTTCGGCAGTTTGCAAAAATTACGAAATCTTTAACCAGAATTTCCAATATTACGAAAGAGATAAAAGACAGACATTTGAAGACTTTTGAATTGATTTTTTAAGGAAATAAATGGCACTTGAAATTTAAAATGGAAGATTTACTAGTCAAAATGAAAGATTTTTTATTTAAAGATTTACTTAAAATTCATTGAAACTCGGTACATTTGAAGCTCCTTTTCGCGAGGTACAAAAATAGAGGAAATACATGTCGTAATTTTTCTTTTCTATGGAGCCCTTGTCTGACTGTGTCAAAGGCGCTGACGTAGACGCATTTGACGATGATGAATGCGTTTAAATGAACTTGTTTGTGAAGCTCTCTTATTAAGAGTCTAGCGTATACAGAGGTCTTGATGAATACAGGGGCGTGTCTTAACTCCCTTAAAGTGAGTGTGTGGAATACAGCGATTACGTCTCCTTCCAAGTTGATATGTTGCTGTTCTTTCTTTTACGAACGGTCCCAACTTCCATTGCAATATACAGGGGGGAGCTTCATACGTGGAACACTTAATGACCCCATAAGCTGTAATGTTAATGGTGTTAAAAGAAGTTAATTTTGACGTATCTATTAACTGAAATGTATATTTATGAGCAGTTTCTCTTTAAGCAATTATTTACATTTTCCTTATTCTTTAAATAATGAACACTCGTTTTTTTTACGGCAGAAAGGGAGTGTGTATTTCCCCAAACTTTTGGGCGCTAAAAAGAATCCATATTTTCGCAGGCCGGACTTGTAGCGTTACTCCGGTTTGCCTCGCAGTTGCTCAATAATGAAACATTCGGCCCCACTCGCTTAGACCGAGCTAAGCGAGTGGGGCCGTCCGGGTTTCTTCGCTTTGCTCCGGCGTGTCTAATAGCCGGGCACTCGGGAGAAATTGCTTGTTTTATATGATTTTTTTTCTCGCTGTATGTTCTGGATGATGAAACCACATACGGATAAACGATTTTCATGCCACCTCCAAAGTCAACATCAGATAAATCTCGTTTTTTACTAAGGTTTTAGAGAAATATATTATATTTAATTAGTACTCCGTTTTTCACCATTGAACTACTGCGAGGCAAGCCGGAGTAACGCTACAAGTTCGGCCTGGCTCAAGTTGGTTACCTCGGTTAATTTTTCTTGTGGTTTCTTGTAGTATAAGTAATGGGGAACGACATCACAGTTCTTTTTATTATTATAACTATTGTTACTATTAAAGATGAACTCAAAATTTCCCCCTAAAACGAGGAATTAATTATAAATTAAGGCAAAAAAGCGGGAAAAAATTTGAGTTGGGTTTCCTGGATTTGCCTGGGAATGTTTATTCTGTATTTAGATTTAAGCAAAAGCGTACAGAATTAAAAGACAAGGGAGAAAACCTTGCTTAATCCTTCCAGCACAAGCTCTTAATGAACATGCAGTGAGTGTGAGTTTGTACCCGGGGAGAAAGAGAGACTAGAGAGGAGGAAAAAGCAGCAGACCCCAAACTTTGTAAGCTGCTTAAAAAGATCTCTTTCTCGCTCTCCTTCTGTCGTTTCTTCTTACACACCGAGTATAGCGGTACATTGCCAAAGGATGCTTCATACTCTCCTATATACTATATATGTTCCTCTGGAACTTAGAAACTCGACTGAACAAAGTGTGGAATGTAGAATGCGGAGAAAAAATCTGGGCTTTGACTCTTCAAATGCCATTTTCTTTTTTTTATTTGTAATGTGTAATTATTTGTAATTTTACTCTGGGGTTTTGACAGACTCTTGTAAAATGGATTGCCTTAAGAACGATGGAGTTTGTTTCAATTTTCTAGGATTAGCCACTCACGAGTTACGGGCGTTTAAACTTTGGAGCATTTGGAGCGTGACGTCACGGAAGGCACATGGCGCGGCTTAGCGGCTCGCGGTTAACATAGTTTACTGTCTATTCCCGTGTTTCAAAACAGGAAATAAAAAATAAATAGGCTGGTAGGGTTAATTGCTATGTCTGTGCACGTCAAAAAAGTGTAACGCGATTTTATTTTTTTAAATTTATTTCTTTAGTCGTTTAATTACGACTTCGCGCATAATGCAAAGGAAGATAGCTCTAGAAAAGAACGTTTTTGCTTTATTTTGCTATATCTTTTTTCTTCTTTTTTGGCTTTTAAGTTATCTTTTTTTTCTATTTTATTATTTTTCAATTTTCTAATTCTCTGCTTTTTTCAAAACAAAAGAAGTCAACAGTAATGTAATGTTTTTGCCCTGATTTTGGGATTCATCTTTAACGTCGATAAAAGGTTAGGAAAGTGGACTACAACAAATTTAAGTCATATAAAAAATTTCTTGTTAGTGTGAAGTAAATGGGCAGTAAATGACGATAAATTCCCGAAATTATCACGGATAAAAAAGAGCGAAATTTCAGGATTGGGGGAAGTGGAAAGAATGTGAAGGTGAGCGAGTTTGGAATGCTTTGAACTTGTTAGGTGCTTAAGAGCCTTTATAGAGTTTTAAAACATTACTAAAAGAAAGAAAGCGAGAGATTTTGTTTCAGAACGAAATGGTTTGGTTTGTTTTCATGTTTCATCAGTTTCTAAATTGGAGCTTTGTGAATGCTGATAAAGTACCATAAGAAAGGTATTCGACTAGAATAGAATAGAATTGGATAAAATCATCCCAATTTTTATTAGTTTTAATATATTTGGATCTTGAAGACATGAATTAGATTCAAAGTTCAATTTGGCAAGATAAAGTTTGCCTAATTTTTCAAACTTATTCCATTCAAAATTTCCGTAATTATATTTTTAACATTTTTTTAAATTTTTTAAATTTAATTTTTTTTTTTTTAATTTTTAATCAAAGTTACGAGGCGAATACTAATGAAATTGTACGAAAGGCGAGTATTAATGAAATTGAGTGGTTATGAATAATTAGAGTACTTATAATTGAAGTAATTACGAGCCATTAGATCGTCCCAAAAAGCAAATAAATCTCTCATAATTCGCAAAATTCTAAGAAATTTGTTAAATTTCCAACAAAAAGAAAAAATCTCGAAAAAGCTGTTTACTAATGAAACACCCACTCCCGCTCTACTTTCTAACCGTAATTATAAAACCAGAAAAACCGCGAAAATACTTAAACAGAAATCGCAATTTGGACCCAATAGAAACGCCCAAGTTTGACCAGTTTCGTCGCATAACGGCAATTAAATTCCGCGAACCCGAAAACGAACCCTTCTTTGAAAAATACATAAAATTATTTTAGCGCAAGTTTTTTTTTTTTTTTTTTTTTTTAAGACGAACTATATCGCTTAGTGACACTTACCCCAAGGTAATAGTCACGATAGCGGAAAATACATTAAATTCGCCCTTGGAATTTTCATGGTTTTAAAAATCCTCTAATTCTCCATTTCTATGTGACAACACCCCCCCCCAAAAAAAAAAATCCCCCTCAAAAAGAAAAACTTAAAGAATATGACCGTTTTTTTTTTTACATAATATATATCTTACCTTGTGCCAACAGTCTGGGGATGTAATCCAAATCAGGTTTGAGTTCCGTGACGAGTTTTTTCTCGGCCAATAGCTTGTCAACATATTCTTCCTCTTCTTTACTCATTTTATGTTGTTCCTTAACATTGCTACCATTGCTCGCCATAGGGTCATCCATGGCACCGGCTTCTTTTATCTCCTTTTTTAAAAAAATCGAAGAATTTTTCTTTTATTTGTTCAATTTTTTTTAAATTTTTTAAATTGAAACTCTCCAGGAGATTTGAAAGGGTTTTCACAGTAACATTCTGGTCCTTTTCAGTGTTATTATTTTTAAAATTATCCTGTTGACTTAAAGTTCCACTGGAAACATCACTTTTTCTTTCTCCCGTGGGTGTACAGTAAGTTTTGCAGAAAATATTGGATTTCGAAGGAATTTTGAGGAATTCTTGGCGAAACTTTTTGGCTGGCAAAAAGGCGCGAAACTAGATGGCAGTGCTGGTATGGCGATAAAAAACGACCAAACACGAAACAAACAGGAGAAAATTCGCTAGTTTCTCCTCAGAGATGTTATTCCACCAACGGGGAAAACAAACGCAAACTAAACCTGTGCCACAGGAGCTGTAAGCAAGACTGGTTGGGTCGACCACCTGAGCGCAGGCTTTTTACCTTTGGCGTGACGCAGTCGTAGTCTCGCGCGTAGCCCCGTCTCGCTTGTTCGCGTTTCACGTTTCACGTTTTTTTTTTTTGTTTTTTTTTATTTATTTTTTTTAGACGGCGGGGAAGAAAGAGAGGAGAGCACCAGCAGTAGGGAAGGGAAGAAGATACAGAGAATACAGAGAGAAAAGAACGTTTCAGTGCCTTTTAGATAGATATTCCTCGCGTTCCATTGATCGAGACTTTTGGTCTTTGGACCGGAAAAGAAGGGATTTTTCCTCGTTTGGCCCGTTTAATACGTTACGCAGTAAAATACGTAAAATACGTAACGCAGTAAAATACGTAAAATACGTAACGCAGTAAAATACGTAAAATACGTAACGCAGTAAAATATGTAACGCAGGAACCCGATTGTGTGTCAGGCCGGACTTGTAACGTTAGTCCGGCCTGCCTCGCAAGGAATAACGCAAAACCCTGATTTTGTGTCAGGCCGGACTTGTGGCGTTACTCCGGCGTGCCTCGCGAGGAAAAGTAGAGGCCTTTTAGATAGATATTCTTCGCGTTCCATTGATCGAGACTCTTGGTCTTTGGACCGGAAAAGGGGATTTTTCCTCGTTTGGCCCGTTTCTCAGGCATTTTTTCAAGGAAGGGAGATTATAGGTCGATTATGATTGTGACAAAATTGGGTTAAATTAGGTTAAATTGACCTCTGAGCAATTTTTTTTTTCTGGGGGATTTTTGGATTACTGTAATCTTTTTTATTACTGTATTCTTTTTTTGCGTACAAAAATTAGAATTCCTCTTGACCGGTTCGTTATTTTCAAGAAGGGTAAATAGGGGAAAATTACTTCGATTCCTTAGCGAATAGCGAATAGCGAATTCCTGGCTTTTGCAATTCGCCGGTCACTTTTATTTATTTCCATTAAATTTATTTATTTTTTCTCCGCAGAAATCGCGGATAGAATCACAAAGTAAACAGTACCGGCATTCTTGGGTCCAAACAAACTTTTCTTTGAAATAAAATATTTCTTAAAGTAATACTAAAAAAAGGTAAAAATAAAAAAAGCAAGTATCGAAATTGGATGTCTTTCCAGATATGGGCGTGTCGTGCTTTGAATAATTCATTCCTTCGTCAATTGGAAAAGTGTGCTCGCATATAACAGTTCTGATTTTTGGATTATTTTATTTATTTTTTATTTATCTTGATGTGGATCCAATAGTGGCAGGGCAATGATGTTCTTCTTCTTCTCCTCCTTTTTTCTAAAAAAAAAAAAAAAAAAAAAAAAAGTGGACCCCCGAAAAAGAATAAGGGATTGTTGGGATTCCTAATACGTGGAAAATTGCTGGGCGGGAGAAAAATGATTCAATCTGCTTGTTTCCCAAGCTGCAAGCACATCCTTAACGTTTCTTTGGACGACTGAACAGCTTGCGCCCCCTTTTTGTCATTTTTTGTTAGTTTTCTTGTCTTTTTCTAACAACAGTTATGACCCTTTTGCTTTGGAGATCGTTTCGTGAAAAACGTGGGAAAATTAATTATTACTGCCCGGATTACTGGCAGCTCAAAGATCCTGGCCAGTTCTGGGAAAGAGTTTCGTGGTTCTTCTTCCTTTCGCCTGGGGCGATGGAGGGTTGAAAAGGGGGTGAGAAAGAAGATATGTGGGATTCTTGACGCGTCGTCATCAGCCAACGGGATTATGGGATCTACAACACCCAGGAAGAGCTTTTCTGTAGGTATATAGCTTTTCCTTTTCTTATTTATAGAAATATACACATATGGCGCCTGGAATTACTCTTCGGGTGTCGATTGGTTCTTACATATGTATTGGGAATCTGATGGTAGGAGGAAATGTGGCTATTGGATGGTAGGAAAGATTATTGGTAGGTTCTTCGGGAATTTTTGCATGGAGGATAGCCTGGTTATATACTGGCTATATGCTGAAAGGGGATTTTGGGTAAATCCGGGATATTTTTGCATCAAAACCATGGCAAAAACATTGCATTACTGCTGATGCTTTTTGGTAAAAAAAAAGAGAAAGAAATGGGAAAATGAGATTGCGGAAAATAGTTCTTTCAGTTTTGAATAAAAAGTCGATTTTCTTAAGGGTAATAGGTACTAAAAGTTACATGCTGGGGTTTTGATAGATTCTTGTAAAATAGATTGCCTTAAGGACGATGGAGTTTGTTTCAATTTTCTAGGGTTAGCCGTTCACGAGTTACGGGCGTTTAAACTTGGGAGCATTGGGAGCGTGACGTCACGGAAGGGGCATGGCGCGGCTTAGCGGCTCGCGGTTAACATGGCTTACTGTCTATTCCCGTGTTTCAAAACAGGAACTAAAAAATATACAGGCTGGTAGGGTTCAGTGCTATGTCTGTGCACGTCAAAAAAGTGTAACACAATTTTATTTTTTGAAAATTTAATTCTTTAGTCGTTTAATTACTACTTCGCGTATAATGGAAATGAAAATTGCTCTAGAAAATAATGTTTTTGCTTCAATTGTTGAGACAAAATTGTTTTTTGGTGGAAGTTTCCCTTTTAACTGAATTTTTAAAACACAAAGAGGTAAAGCGGAGTATTGTCAACATCGAGAAGCACCTCCCCTGGGCGTGGCCTATACTCCCTTTCCGTCCTCCTCGTAACCTAACGGTTAACATAGTTTAACTTTAACCTGATGTTAGTTAACCTGACGTTTGAATGTCCGCTTTAGAATCTTGGTTTTAATCTAAAAAAAGGAGTGTTTAAATCATTTAGGGAAATTAAGTACCGCCCCTTTTAGCCAAATTTCCCTTTTTAGATATTCGATAGCGAATTATTTCATTTCCTCACAATATTGAATTTTATAGAATTTTTTGGGAAGAACACCACGTTAGACGCTCCCCTTCAAAGGATGGCAATAAAATAGACTTTTCTTATAGACTACATTCAACTTTTTCCGTAAATTGACTGATTTGGAAGTGAAATTTGAAATTTACACATTTTGCTCGGCGTAGGACTACAAGGCTTGCCGCGCGACGCCTACTATACAATACCAGTGATGCATACAGTTTCTCCTCTAAGTTAATTACATTGTGCTTCTATAAGCGCTCTATATACTTTCCTATATATAGAAATACATATTAATTAACTTACGGTAGAATTTTTACCCTCACATGTACCGTCGTCGAACATGCGGACTCTTTCCTAATGGCGGCCGGATGCACGTGTTGGCGTTTACAGCGTTGCCGTGGTGGCTATTGGCGAGACCTTTTATTTAATATCTCGGTTATTATTGAAGTTCGGGATACACTTTTTAATGCCAATTTGTTAACTAAGACATTCTCTATGGTACACTAAAAAGAATTTTGGTTTTCGAGTTCAGTTCCCTGTAAATTCAGAAGTGTAATTAGAGGTTATGTGTAATTAGAGGAATAAGACAAAGTACCTTCTCTTTGGACACAAAAGATACAAATTCTAAAAAAAAATTAACTGCCTTTAGCCATCAACGTCGGACACCATTATGTGCAGATGTTCCTGATTGCTTCATTAGCTCTTCTTCCTTTTTTCCCCCACAACTTTTTTAACAATTTGGCCTCTTCTACCTGCTATTCTTAGTTCCCTATACCCAGTCTCAATTCTTCAATGTTCCGAAAAAGCAAACAAGAACAATAACAAGCAAAAAAAAAAGAAAAAAATAACCCTCAAAGCATGTTCCTCTTCTCGAGTTGAAGCAGCAATTCCAACATTTGGCTTTGGCTTCAAGCGACTCGTATTTTTTTGTTCAAGTGCCCTCTTTCGGAAAAGTCTAAAGGCTATATACACTCAACCCCCCTTCCCCCGTCCGATATGTCTGTATACGACTACATGCCACGCACAACACAACATTGAAGCATCTTATGTTTTGATGCACAGAAATGAAGAGCTTGAGAGAGGATTTTTTTTTAAAGAAATCGAAGTTTTTGTCTTGAAAAAAGCTCAGGCAAATTTTATTTCATATTTGTTAAGATATTTGGAAAGGATCGAAATTACTTTTGTTTCTGGTTTTATTATTTATGGAAAATAGTGCTGTACTTTTTACGAGCATACACAGAAATAACGTCTTCAGAAATTCTCTTTCAAGTAGGATCAGAAAACGAGGGACTTAGGGGGAAGGAATGCCTAATACTATTAGCTCGATTCAACTCAGGAAGGAGACGACTTGCAAATCCTTGTTTGCTTTTCTCTAAGGGCGTGGCTTCATAGGAATTGGACGCGTTCTTGCACTGATTTTAAAATAAAAATTTGCGTTTAAGTCTCCTGTATACTTTAGCTCGGTACAGGCGGTTGGCATGGGGAATTCACAGGTTTCGGAGCAGCTTTTCGTTAAAACCAGCGAATTTCCATGAATTTCTTTGACAGTAATCTTGAGCATACTAACAGCTAGTGCACAACCAGACCACCTTCTTTCCCAACCATTAAAAAATTAGTAACATGTATATCAAGTAACGCAAGAAGTTCGCAAGAACCATAACAAACATCAGCGCCATCTGTGGCGGTTTCGCGTCCCTAAGCTAAGGTATACGGGAGCCTTAAAGCCACACAAGTCGAGTTTCATTGTTGCCACTGCCCGCAAAGTACCGTAACACATTTCGAGCTACGTTATTAAGAGTTCGAGATGAGCAACAATGAAATCGTCTTAGAATCAATAGCCGCGTTCGTTTCGACGAAAGTTTAGGTCGATTTAAGAGTCTACCTCAAGAGTAGCCCTTATATAAACGTTCGTTTTTAGGTGCTTAAAGTAACATCAGCGCCATCTGTGAGTCTTTCGCATCAATAAGCTAAGGTATACGGGAAGCCTTGAGCCCTTTAGCTCAAGCTTTCTTGGCAACGGCAGCATGGAAAAGCGGAAGAAACATTTTACTTAAAGAAATATAAGATTTTGAGGGAAAATTTCTTGACAGTAATGTAGCTAACAGCCCTGCGGAAGACGCGACGCTTTCATTTTTCCAATTTCTGCCTTAATTAATTTGTAGAAATCGCCTATATTCCTTCAGAGAGGCTACGATTGCTTCAGAAATCCTCAAATTTCTTCGGACATTCTAAACAATGTACCAACAAAATGTCTAAAATGTATGCCTATCTCCAGCAGTTCTCTTTATTTCTTTTAAGCAACATTCTGGAAAATTTCTTCAAAAATAATTTCTTCACAAAAAATATCCCAGAAATTTTTCAAAAACTGACTGCTACTTTCCGCAATGTAGGCACAAATGGTAGGGGAACTTTGGAATTGCCCTCAGGTAACTAAATGGAGAAGGTCTACCCTCTTTTGTATTGACCTAGCGCAGCTAGCAGAGGGGTGAGAAGGGTGCGGAGAGGGGTGGGGTGGGGTACAAGATCTAAAAGGTGAGGACCAGCATGTTATATTTGTTATCGTTTCATGGCACATAACGAACTTTTTGTCATTTCAGGTGTTTCCCTCCCACTTAATCAAGCAAAGCATAATCTTGGGGTGCCGGGGGGGGTGGAGGGGACAAGCGAGTTAGAAGAAAAGGGAGAAAAGGGGAAAGGGGAGGTGATTTGAGTGTATCTCTGTAGCACGGCTTTGACGTCAGCCAACAATGGTCCTCGTGTGACACACATTGTTACGGTTACTATGCACGCCAACCCCCTTTCCCCCCAGGCGTTTTACCCAGTACCAGCGTCTTCCATCGTCAGGGGGTTGTAATCTTGTTATCTTTTTTCTTTTTTTTTTATTACTCGTAAATCCCGAGAGAAAAAAGTTTATTTGGGGCAGATATTTAAAATCGCTTCAGTAATTAAAAAAATTTGAGATTAATTTAATAAAATATAATTTATTAGAAAAAGATTTAAGGGAAAATTAGTTTCAAAATTCTCTTCAGTTTGCAGTAATTTTCTCTACAAAATGTATTTATTTCTAACTATTTCTTCACAGTTTTTTTTTTTTTTTTTTTTTTTTTTTTTTTTTTTTTTTTTAAGAACTAAGTTTAGTTTCCCTGGCTTAGAGTTGGGTGATTTCTGAAGGGTATTTAGTTATAGTAAATTATATGAAATTAGTTTCACTTTTTATTTTTACTATTGCTTTGGGGGAAGAAATACCGGCAACACGAAGCAATAATTTGTTAATTTTTTTAAGAACTAAGTTTAGTTTTCCTGTTTTGGGCTTGGATTATTTTTGGAAGATGTTTTAATGGTAGTTTCACTCTTTATTTTTATTACTCTTCTGGGGGGAAGAAATACTGGCAATAAGAAGTCGTAAGAAATAATAGACTGACGTGTTTGGAGCAAATAAGGGATCTTTCGAGGGATGATTTGATTATAGGGAATTTGTGTGTGTGTGTGTGCTCTACTTTACAAAAGAATCTTTTCTTTTTCTTTAGTTTTTTTTCTTCTTTTTTCCCCTTTACGGGAGTTTCCTTAAGCTTCGTATATAACGTCCTCCACTGATCCACATGCTATCGAAAAATAAAAGAAGAAATTGTGTCTGAAATGTGGAATCCAGCAGGGAAAAAGGTCTGGAATATAGTAAGAAATATAATAAAAGTTACATAGACTCGTCTAGTCTTATTATGTCTAATCATTTCTGTCATGATGACTGTCCCGATTGAGCCCTACTAAAAAATACGTCACAAAATTAGATTAGGTTTGGTTAGGCCATGCTAGGCTAGATTAAGTTAGGCGTCCTTCTGTCGGGGTATGCCGTCCTTGTGTCGGGGCCCGGCGTCCTTCTGTCGGGTCCGGAGTCCTTGTGTCGGGGTCCGGCGACCTTCTGTCGGGGTCCGGAGTCCTTGTGTCGGGTACATGGAGTCCTTTTGTCGAGCCGTTTCTGTGTCTACTTCCCTTCTACTTCTTTCAACTTCTTAGATTACTTTGCTTCTTGGGAATGTAAGTAGCCAAGTACACAGTAAATCATTCTCTGTCCGGAATTTTTCCAATTACGCCTAACGGCCTCTTGTGAGGTTTGCCGGAACCTGTTCATGCAAGTCCCAAGTCCTTACCTGAAGCCACGCCCCCGTATTTCTTCGAAAAGTTATATATGGTCAGCAAGTTTTTTGTATCAATACTATGCGTAACTTGCTTCTGTTAGAGCAAAACCGAAACCTTATTTGTCTGTTTCCTGAAACAATTTGCCCTAAAATCCAATATATAAAAAATCAACGCATAAAAAAATTCAATAGAGTTTCCTTAACAGATTGAAAACAACCGTTTTACAATCTAACAAGCATTCCTTTACAGTACAGGGAACTAATGTTTAGAAAGAGATTGTCAGGAATAGACAATTTTTTAATTTTTTTTTTTTTACAGAAAATCGCATGGAGCTTGAGATTGCAGTAGCTTTCAACTTGTTTGGCATGCAAGACTTGCCAACTCCTGTTCCGTTCTACCGTTTGGGTTTTATAGTGTAACCTTTTCCAGGAGAGGAAAAGGCGAAACAGCATGCCTTGAATTGTAGTGTGTAGCATAGTGTAGAGAGAGGAAAAACGGGTACAGGATTACCTGGCATCGCTCTCCAAGGGATTTTCCTATATATATACAACAGACAGCAGAACGAACCCTTTTTTATTTATTTATTTTTTGCCTTTTTTTGGGATGGATTTGTCTTATACATTGTAAGAAACATATTGAGAAAAAATAAGATTTCTCTTTTACATGCGAAATAGAGAAACGTGTATTTTTCCAGATTTTTTTGCGTATACTAGTATAAGGTCCAAAAAAAGTAATCCAGGAAAACAACCTTTGGGTACCAGGCCGGACTTGTAGCGTTACTCCGGCTTGCCTCGCGGTTGCTCAATAATGAAAAATTATGGCCCGAGCAAAGCGTGTGGGGGCCGGCCGGGTTTCTTAGCTTTGCTCCGGCATGCCTAATAGCCGCTTCACAGGCCAGGCACTCCAAAAGAAAGGACTGGTTTTTATTCTTTTTCACGTTGTATGTTTGGACGATGAAACCAAATACGGTGACGTGATGTTTAAATTACCTACAACATGAACAGGAAATAAATCTCACACTTTTACCACATTTTTAGAGAATATTTTACACTTAATTAACGCCTCAATTTTTCATTGTTGAACTACTGCGTGGTAAGCCGGAGTAACGCCACGAGTCCGGCCTGGTCCAAGTTGGTTTCCTGCGTTACCTTTTATTGGACAAGTTTCAGCCATATTGCGTATTTCTTCCTCTTGTTTTTTGTTTGTGGGCGGGAAAGTGATTACTTATATCCTCCGTCACTATTCTTCTTACTTTTGGCGGGGAGAATGAATGGAGGTTCAATAGATTTTGGCGGGAAACTGAAATGGCAGTTAAAATTAGGAAAATCAACGAATTTCAGAAAATACTTTAATTTTTCAGCGTTTTTTCCTAGTGTAACATGTAATTTTCGGGCTTCTTAATTCTTACAATAGAAACTTCAAAAGTGAAACAAAATTTTTTATTTTTATTTTTTACACAGCGAGTCCAATTTTCTGATTCGTCCCAGTGAATTAGACGATCGATCCTAATTAACTGCGGTTGTTTTGTATATACAGTACTTTCTTTTATATCTATATAAAAAAGGCTTGTAGGATGTGGGGACGATAAAAGAACGTGATCGCTCGAGTGCAGGATTAAAAAAAAATATTTCTTTGATAAAGAAATGGAGTAAAGAATCTTCCGAGTGGGTGTGGCTAACCGAGAGTGGGATCAAAAGGCGTGCAAGATTATGTTTAGCCAAGCGTTTAGGGGTTCGGATGCATTTTTTGCTTTATATCTTCCACTGCTCTATGAAATGTGTGTGGGACTTTGGAAATCCTTTCCTGCCGCGTGAGTGAAGGATTCTGTAGCTCGGAAGAGACAGTTAAAGCGTTGAATAGTGTTACAGGAATATTTTTTGTTTAAAAAAAAATTAAGTAAAAAGGGAGAGGATTTTTTTCAAGAACTGGAAAGGTTTGGGTCGACTGAGGGAATTTTATTTTACAAGTGATGGTTTAAGTGTGAAAAGGCCAGAGCAAATGTGGGCACGCGGGACAATCCCCCAGAACCCAGAATGTTTGGCCAGTGTTTTCTCCACGAGATCTTCTCCGTAAAAGAGCGTCTGTTTTTGCTCTGTTCTTATATGGAGCTCTCGTGTGTTGTGCTTTACCAACATTGTCATTCTCAGATGCGACTTTCCCAGGGTCTTATATTCCCCGACACGTTCGAGGAAGGGAAATTTGGTTTTACACGGATTTGTGTAGTATTGGCGAACAGAGTGTAATGAAAACGCTTTATAATGGGTTCTTTTTCATCTTGGGGTTCTCGTATTTGAACATCCTTGACATTTCGGTAATTTTTATCAAGGGGATATTAAGGAACGTTACAAGTATGGTCTGGAGGAGAAAGAAATTCGGAAAGTACAGCAGTGTTCTTATTATATTAAGTTAGAGCACGCAATTCCCGAAAGAATGACACATTGGTCGCGAATTACTGACCGTGAGTAACGGAACTATGATGTAAAACAGTTTGGAAAGGGACCCAGTGACGTCACACAGGCCCCGCCCGAAGGCCGTCATGCCCGTAGGCGACCAGTAAAACAATAACAGGCCTTTGCTCCATAACGGAACGTCGTAGAGTGCTGCAGTAAACTTCTAAAAAGGTTTTGACAGCACATACTTTTAAGATATCCCTAAGCATAACCTTTTTGACATCATTATACGGTGGAAATAATTTGTTAGGGCCGTTTTAACTAGCTGATAAGCGGCTTTTTATGTTCTTTTACTGGCCCTGAAGGCCTCCCGTCTTTTTGTTTCTCTAAAACCGGTTTATCTGCCTGGCTTCTAACGAGAAATTCTTTCTTCTATCATTGTTTCTCCCCAGAGCGGAAGAGGAATTTATTCCACTTTGAGCTTGTTTTTTGGCCTAACCCTTAATTCTTTCATAATAAGGACGATAGAGAGCCAAAGGGATTCTTGTTGTTGCTATTAGTGGGGAAGCTGGTTTCCTTTAATGATTCCTCTTCAATCTAAAAGTAAGAAACAAAGGAAGAGAGCAAGGGGGGAAATATTAGCCAAACAGAGAGAAAATTCAGCCTTTTCCTACCTCTCGCCCCATTCTGTCGTCTTGCAGGGACAAGAAAAAAGAAATGGTCCGGAGTAGATCCCCATGGAGAGCTCCCACAGGTTTGCCCTCAAGCCAAAAGTCTTGAACTGAAAGGTAAAACCGAAAGGTGAAAAGAAATACAAGAACCGCACGGAAAAAGAAAAGAAAATACAAACTGCCCTCAGTTGCACGAAACTTGCTCCCAGAAATATTGCTCTCTTGCGTTTCGGTCCTTATTTTTCGGCTGACCCAAAACAAGGATAAAAAAAAAAGAAAAAAATTTCGGCTGATCATCTCAGTCTTTTTTTTTTTTTTTTTTTTAAAGAGAGAATAGCGTAAGCCTTAGAAATGCTTGTACGACAACAAAAGCAAAAATAGAGCTTTCTTACAATATAAAACTTTCAAAGACCTAGAACGTTCGATATTTCTTCCAAGATTCTCTAAAAAAAACTTGAAAATATTTCTTTGTATTCTTGTTATGTTTCTTAGCATTCCCTTTTTTCCTATTTTCTTTCCCAATGACTTCCAAATTAAATACTAGTAAATATTAATTATTTTATTCTGTTTATTCTTTTAAATGATTTATTATTTTTTTTTAAATTATTTTAAATTTATTAAATGTATTAAATTTATTATTTTATTCAGTTAGATCACTTGAATATTTATTAATGGGTAGTTATTAGATCCCTTTTGTTTTAAACTTGTAATACTTACTATTTTAATAATGACTATTTTTCCTGTTAATTAACCGGAAAATTTCTTATTAATTAATCGATATTAATTTTTTTAATTGAATTTCTTGCGGTCGTTCAGAACAAAAGCTCGTACTGTATACTGTAATATAAGAAAACCAATAATTGGCTGCGATTGATACGAGTGCGGGAGTAAAGGGTGCGGGAGTAAAAGGGGTTCGTGGGGGGGGGGGGGGTTGGAATGAGTAATTAAAAACGAAAATGAGAACTTTTTGGGTCTTGTTCGCAGTTGTCCAAGAACAATAGTGATTGTTGTTTGCCAACGGCTTTTTCTATCCCCCCTTTACCCCTTACACACCCTCATCCATCTTAACGATGTATATATAAGCAGGTACCTTTTGTGCGTTCCAGTAATATTTTTGCCGAACAAGCTAATGAAAAACCTTCCTTTTAGTTTTTTGTTGGGTTAGCTCTACTGGCGGCAAGAGATAAGTCGGCGTTGGAGCAATATTGTTGATGGCACTTGGCCATTATACTTCCTGAAACGTTTCCTGGTTCTAAGGTCTTTTTTCCGTCTTTTTTTCCCTTCAAACTTTCCGAAGAAGTTTATTTTCAGCTTCTTTTAGTTATCCTGAGTATTTCTTTCCATTTTTTGTTATCTTTTTACCTGTTCTTTTATGCTTCCATACCCCTAGCTTATTGATGCGAAACAGTCACAGATGGCGTTGCTCTTTGTTATTGTTTTGCGGAAGTCTTGCGTTACTTGCGCAAGACTTTTGCAAATATTATTAAGGCACGTTGCAAGTTATTGCCTAGATTAGAAGCAAAATTCGAAAAGTACTGTATTGTTCTTATCATGTCAAGTTAGAGCGCGCAATTCCCTGAAGATTGACACCTTAATCACGGATTTCCGACCAGGAATAACGGAACTGTTATGGAAAACAGTTTGGAAAGGGACAACATGACGTCACGCAGGCTCCGCCCGGAGGATGTCGTGCCCTCAGGCGACCAATAAAACAATAATAGGCCTTTACTCGGTAACGGAACGTCGTAGAGAGATGCGGTAAATTTTAACAAGGCTTTAGCAGCACGGACTTGTATTGTAACCCCAAACAGGATCTTTTTGACGTCTCTATATTCCGTGAATAATAACATATACACACACGAAACAGGTATAATGGAATTGATGACGTCGCCAAAGACCTTAGTACGTTGGCGATTTTATTGATTTCGCATCCTTTACAAATTTGCGATCAGACGATGCCTTCCTCAGTCAATGCTAACGACTCTCTAGCACCTCTTTGACCCCCCATTAAACCCCCTAAATCTGTCTAACCCGCTTCACCCTCCATCTCCACCCTCAAAATAAATAAAGAAAAAATTCCAAGAATTTATAGTTCAGCTTGGGAATTAACATAAACTCCTGTCGGGAGCTAAATAAATGGCTCTATTTCCAAAAGACAGATTACTCTGTCTTTCCCCTAGACAAGGCTAGTCCATCGTAAGTTTTTTGTTTTTTTAAATATAAATAAAAAATAAAAAAGACAGGTGTCTATAGAATCCTAAATTACTCTCTGTGTTTCTTGTCAATATCTCCTCCGCTCTTTAAAAAAAATCTGAAAAAACTAAAAATAGTTGTTATTTTTAAGAAAGAGTCGCTGTGTGATAAATCTGACACTGAAGTACCCCATCCGATCGGCTCTATTTTAATGCCCCGAGGCAATGGGGGTAATCGATCATCCATTTGGGGGTGTTTCGTTTTTGTGTGCGAATAACCGTATTTTCCAAGGGGTTTCGAATGAAGGGGCGGAGTTAATAGCGGGTGAATTTCACTCGTACCAAGACGTTCCGGAGGTTCTTGATGACTCTCGCATGTCAAAAAGCCCATTTATCACACCTTCCCTCCCCCTTTTTACCACCCTTAACCTACCTCCCAAATCTTATAGGCTAAAAAAACGCCAATACTTAGACAAAAAACCTGAGTTAAAAAGCTTAGAAATCCCTGGAGAAATCGTTTTTTTATCAGATTTTTTGCAGATTTATTTTTATTTTTGAAGAATTTATTTTATGTTTTTATTTAGTTTGCTTGGTTCGTCTTGGGAGTTAATAAAGTAGGGGGTTGAGGGAGAAAGGGAAAGGGAGCTAATGAAATTTTATGAGCTGCAAATCGGTCGCTTGCAGAAATGCCTTTTCTTTGGGCTCAAAGATGAAATCGATTCTTGCGGTGTCTTGCAGCTCTGAGAATTGGAGAATTGAAGACTTAAGAGTTGGGGTTGTGCACGAGAAAGAACGCTCAAATGGTTTCCTCCAGAGTACCATATTGGAATTTTTCCTGGCTAATTTAATTTGCGGCTTGGGTCCGAGAAATATTTTTTAAAAAAAGAAATACGAAGCAGGTTGGTCCTATTTCTGCACAGCGGGGAAAAAAGGGGGTAATTTAANCTTTAAGTGAAATTTATCCTGCGTTTCAAGCAATTTCAAGCTTTTAACTCTAATCATTTGAACGCAACCAAAGAACGCGAAGAAATGTTAAGAACTCCCCAGACATTTCAAGAAATGGAGAAAATTTTAAGAAACCTAGAGATTTAAGAAATTTTCGTAATTTTTTTAGAAATTTTAGTAATCTTTTTTTTAGAAATTTAGTAATTTTGAAGAAATTTGAAGAAATTTGAAATATTTTGAAGATTTTTTTAGAAATTTGATAAATTTCTGGGAATCTTGAAGAAATTTGAAAATTCATACAGAAATCGAAATATTCTTTAATAAACTTGAAGTAATTGAAAAATCTAAAGAAATTGAGACGATATAAAGAAATTGGAAGATTTAAACGAAATTGAAGCCATTTGCAGAAATATTCATGAAATTGAAAGAAATTGAGAACATTTTAAGAAATCTAGAGAGATTTTGTGAAACTGAAAGTAATCTTTATGAGATTTTAAGAAATTTGTTAGATTTGTGGAAATCTTGAAGAAATTTTGAAGAAATTTGAAGAAATTTTGGAAGAAATCGAACGTACTTGAAGAAAATTGGGAACATTTAAACGAAATATTTCTGAAGACGTGGACGAAATTTATACCAGATTTCTTTTATGTACAAAACCTTGTAATATTAGCCTTCATTTAAAGCCACTGTACATTCATTATATGGGGCGACATATTTCACAAAAATTCCAGTTGCTCATAATTTGGGGGGGGGGCAAATTCTCCTTAAATTTTCCATTTATTTTCTTCATTTTCTACTCAGCAAAAGGGAAAGAGTCCAAGGTTCTTTTTTGTTTTCTTTTTAAGGCCATAAGTGAATTGAACTCCATGGTCCTTTTCGAGATCCATTCAAAACCAGCTTGTCTCTTTCTCTATTCACTCGGCGAGCCTTGAAAATGACCATATAGTGCGTTCAACATGTAAATTTCTTGCTAAATCTTGTTTTTTTCCAGGGGAGCAAAGAGTTCTTGTATAAAAAAGACTTGGCTTTAAAAAAAGGGGTGAGAGTTTAATTTCTTTTTATTACTTTTTTGGGGGGGAGGGAGAAAATAGACCAAAAATTCCCGGAAAAACAGATATATTATTTGGTATGTCACAGACTAGTGATTGATTGATTGGCAAAGGCATCTCAGCGGGGATAACGGGAGTACTTTGGGGGCGAAGGAAGATATTTCTTGAGTTTTGGTGCGAAAACAGCGAACGGAATCAATTTCCATCTCCATCAGCTCTTGTCAGTCTCCAATGCAATCTAAAGCGAAGAAAAAAGGCGGACAAAACGAAATTGAAGAAAAACCATTGCTTTTTTGTGTGCTTTTTCGTTTACTTCGCTTAAAATGACCCAATTTTTGCTTTCGCTCTGTATGTGCAGTCGCACACTTCGTAAAGGACCCCATTGGGGGTCAATCTTGCCTTCCGCCACGCCCAAATCATTAAAATGCCCTAGAAATGACAGAATTTTGAACTTTCCACGTTGAGTTGGGTTTTTAAATCGAAAAGAATTGGAATTGAAAGGGTTTAGAATCAATTTTAAGCTTACCGACAACGTAAAAACCATCAGGTAAAGGGAGTTCTTTGGTATTGGCGGGTGGAATGACTGGCAATACTTCCACAGTGGTATTATACAAGAGATCTGAGGGATGTTCGTAATTCCCGCTCCGGAATTTGAATCTAAGGAAATAAATACCAATATTATTGAAGCTAAAAACCTTCCTAGAACGTAAAAGCGCTCAATGAATAAGATTATCTTATACTTTCTAACTTAGAGGCGGAGCTTATAACGTTTACACACCTATACTATCAGTTTGCAGTTGCTAACTGTAGAAAATATCCTTTTCCAGCAAATTTTCGGGGATTTAAACGACATTTTTACGAAAAATCGCTTAAAAAAGAGTATATAGTTACCCTTTGACGATAGTAGGCGTGTCCAACTCGATAAGAACTAGATCCCCGGCTTGGGGCATCAAACCCCAGAAGAATGTTTCTCCTTTATAGGCTCTTTCTATAGTATGTTGCTTGTAAGCTTTGACAGGACATGTGATACGAGCAGACGGGTTGGCATGGGACGTGAAAAGCGGTAGTTTACCGAATTGTTTGTCCTGTAAAAGATTAAAAGGTCAAGATTTTTTCCAGTATTATTATTACATTTATTAGTATTTTACGCATTATTTATTACATTTATTACTTTTTTTCTTTTTCATTATAGGCTCCCGTATACATTAGCTTACTGATGTGAAACACAGATGGCGCTGACAGTTTGTTATTGTTTTGCGAAAGCCTTGCGTAAGAAATTCAAAAAAGAAATGCCCACAATCAATGGAAATTCCTTTAGTCCACGTTTTTCACATAATATAAAACTTAATTTAAAATTACTAACTTACTACGCATAAAATGAAAAAATGTGAAAAAAATGCACGAAAAAAAAAAATAATTTAAAAATGTGTACGAGTTGACGAGTGACTATACTGTGTTTAACTTTACTGTTAGTAAGTTTTTCTATGAAAATGTACTGTTCTTTTTTGCAAAAATTTGGCTCGAAACTCCCCATAGTAACGGGCCTATACCGAGCTAAGGTGTACAGGAGCCTTAACGACTATTTTTTTTTTTTTTTTTTTACCTTGAGCTTTTGGACTTTGCCTTTCAAAGAGGATGTCATCCCCACGTGTTGAAACAAGGATGGCTTATAATGAACCCATTTGGCACTTCGAATTTGTGCACATTTTTTCTGAAAACAATAAACCGAATATAACAAGAATAAATCAATAACTTTCTCGGAAATGTAATAAAAATTTAGTTATATTTACTGCGTCGTGGGGACAATAACGAACTTGAATGAGCGGATCAATGAGCCAATCCACGGGTTTATCGGTGTGGAACATAATTGCGTACATGACGACATAAGGCAGGTCGACATTGTGAAACATTTTTCCTACAAAATTTTTTTTATTAACTCAACAATTCCGAATTGTCTCATAATTACTGAATTATTAATATAGTTTATGTGGATTATTTATTCATTCAAACAACCTAAAACGCAAATATATTATAGAAATAAAACCTAAATTCATGATCACTAAGCCAAATAGCGTTACTATTTGAAAGAATCCATAGAATTTCAGTTAAAAATAGTTGTACCTATGAATCCTAATTGGCAAAAATCCAAGATAAACCATTCTTCCCGTTTGGCGGCTTTGCTGAGCGCAAAATCCAGCATGGAAGTGACGTAGCCTTTGGTGGTGAGGATATCGTCCTCGAGTTGGACATAATAAATGCTCCTGGATTGCGCATACATCATGAGGAACGCATAATCCAAATTCTGTTTCGTGCGCCATCGAACGCGCTCTTTCGAATCACCCATAGATAGCGGCACTTGGTCCAAATCCGGGTAATATGAAGGGGGCGGGGCTATAATTTCCAACACTCCTGCCTGTAAAGCGTCAGGAAACCTAAAAGAGAAGAAGAAGAAGAAAAAAAAACATATTTTATAGACATACTGTAAACAATTAAAGAAATGTGGATACAGACTGCTTTTTGAGCTTCTCCACCAAGTTGGTGACGTAGTCGGGGTCCGTTTCCGCGATAAAAACCACAATGAGCGTCTGGTTCTTTTCCACGTCCGACATGCTGGTTAATAAACTGTCCAGCGTGGGTAATAAGTAGCTTTGCGCTTCCCGTTTCACTGTCGGAATGCCCAGCACGATCGGAACTGTAGTATTCACCCAAAAAACATGATTATTTTTATGTAAAAAGAATCTATGAATAGTACGAATGCAAGCTTGTGATTTGTCCAAGTCCGAATCCGTTTTCTTTTTTTTCCTAGCTGAATCCGTTCCTGAGATATAGGAATCTGAATACTAAAATGCCCTTGGGCTACAAAAACGTTCGTTTTTTATGGAGTGTCCCCCTGAGGGATGGAAAAAGAAACCAAAACCTTCGTTCCGCGCCACTTGGTGCCAAAAAAGCACGACAGATGGCATTAGGCTCGTTCCATTGAACTTTACTTCCCACAATAAACCTTCAAACCTCGCAAAACCCCAGGAAAAATAAATACTGCAAAAAGTAGAGCGACAAAGTCTTTTTTTAAAGATTCTGAAATTCTGAAACACGCTCTTTTTCCACAGCAAAATTCCACAAAACTTAGTTTAAATTCCAATTTCCATCGTCTGTAATAAGCGACAGGTTATGCTTATGGAGAAAAGCCTGGGAAAAGGGGCGGAGCTTAGGATAAGAACAGTCGGCGGTTCATATCTCGGCTACTATTAACGCTACGGATACACTTTTTTCCCCCAAATGATCCTGCACTTCAACAGCTTCATAAGAAAGGGAAAAAACGGATTTAAACCGGATTTTCGGCTTAAAAAAAAAGAAAAGAAAAAAGGCAATCTTACCGAAAGGTTTCCCTTGGCCAACCACTACGGCCGGCACTAAACTGGCCGGATCTTTAAGCAAATGAGGAAAGAAGCTAAAGATGGTTGGTACTCGCAAATCTTGGCCGTGATTGGGATGGTTAATTAAGCGTTGCACATCCACTTGCATAATCTCATCCAAAGGTGGGTTGGTAGCAATCTCCGAGTTCAAATGACCTTAAAAAACACAAAAAAACATAACTTTCCCTCTTCTCCTTCTGACTAAGATCTTCCTAAGCATCTTCTGTAACAAATTACACAAATACAAACTAAATTCAATAAAAACTAACTTTAAAACACTAAAAATAAATTAACAATAATTAAATAACGCAGCTAGAGCTAATTAAGCAGAAAAATCCACTAAAAATAATAACTAAATGCTTAAAAAATAAGCTTATATTACAGGAATTAAACAAAAAACAAGACAAATTTAAAGGAATTAAAACAAAAATAACTATTTTTTTAAAAAATCCAAAAAAATGTCTTAACGGAAAAAAATCGTCGAAAAGAAAAACATTCCGTCATTCAAGTTTCTGATGAAAGATGCATGACGAAGAAACACAAAAACACCATATGTTCTAGTTTTTATGTAAGGCTTCTACCCCCCCCCCCCCGTTTCCTAACTCCCTACCATTTGCCTAATCTTTTATGCCACCCGAAATCCGATAAGAGGAACCGAAAGACTCCCTTTCTTTTCCCCATGTAGTGAACAAATATCGGAATATTTGTTTGGTTAAAAAAAATCCAGTTCTCATTATCTTTTTTTCCTATTTTTTCCTATTTTATTTCACCTCATCGGAGCCTCTTTATATTTTTTATTGTATGTACTTTTCCCTTTTTCTCTCGCTTGGGATTTTTTATATATATATTTTTTTTTTTGGTACTGGGGAAGGTACTTATATTTAATTCCCTTTAGTCTTCTGGGGGATCGCGTTATTGTCTGAGAAAGAGACCAGGTGTCAACTTGGCCATTAATATGAAAATATCCTCCCAACTGAGTTCACATGCGAATCTTGAACAAAAAAATGAAAAAGGGGCGCGGTGTGCGAATGCTTCAGCACTTTCAATGTGTTCTAATTCCCAGTTACGAGTCTGATATCTCCTTTGAAATTCGAGAGTACAGTAGTCGTATTCACAAACCGACGGTGTGAACCCATGCAAAAAAATAATAATAAATAAAAAATACAAGAAAAAATTTTAAAAAATATTCTTAAATCAATAAACCTGACAACCTTTGCTAATTTCATTCGATTCAGAAATTCAGAGTAATACAACGTTTTCTAGGCTCTCCTTCGAAACTAAGAAGATACCAGTAGAAAAACTGAGAAAGAAGTACAAAAAATTCAACAAAAATTTAAAATTTAAAAAAATTGAAGATAAATCATTGAAATCTTTGATCCTACTGATTCGCGCACGCTTTTCTTGGATAAGTACGGTAAGTACATTAGGTTTCCCTTAGGTAAGTACATGGGAAAACAAACAAGATATGTAAGTTCAAAGCTTTCTTTTTATTTCTCATAAAATAATAAAGTCTTTGATTCGAGTGATTCATGGGGTACAAAAAAGATCAAGATTCCAGCCTTGATCTTGGAAGTTTCTCCTTCCAGGCAAGATTTTCCAAAAAAGACTTAAATGTTACAATCCGCATTTTCCAATGTCAATAATTTGGGAACCTAAATGTTTTTTATTTATTAAAAATAATTCATTTGATCCTTTCAAACAATTAAAGTCGAATTTTACCAATTCTTTTAATTATTTCGTTGTATCTATCTTAAAGAAGATATTCTAGACTAACTATCAAAGTATTTCTCTAATTCAGCATCCTTTATTTCTACTTCAACTGAGCTCAGTTCACGAAATGCGCAATTCGGCGTTCAAAAAATCTTCAAAAAATCTGTCGCTTTGTACCCTTCAAGCGTTTAAATTCTTTTCATTTTCTTTTTTTTTGCTCATGTTTTCTCTCCTCCAGATTCAGAATACCCACCCAAGCCTCTTCTTTTCTATGTTCCTTTGTTTCACTTTCTTGTGATAAATTTTCATTGTTGTTTATGTTTCTCCCGTCCAATTTTCCTTTACAAAATGTTTCATTGTCTCTCGAACGTCTCACAAAGGGTAATTTTCGCTTCACGATTTCTTTTGAACAACTGAAAGATGGGTATTGTTCTTTGGAATCCGACACCAGACAAGTATACAAACTCATTCAGTGCAGTATTCAGAGTTCAAGAATTTTCCCTTCAAAAAACTTCCCAATTTCCTCATAAACCCCAAAATAAATCCTGCAACAATAATAATAGTAATAATAATGAAAATGATGACAAAGATAAAATAATAATAGCAATAATAATAACAATAAATAAAAATAATGATAATAATAAATATAATCGATCATATTTGCTAAAAAACGATACTAATTTCACTACCGATTCCACTATCGATTAAATTAAACGACACTAATTTCACTATCGAATACACTATCTATAATACGAAGGATAGTAATAATAATAGTTACATAAATACTACTAAAAAAGACTGACGACGACGATATATAATGAAATAATAAGAATAGGAGTCAATAAATACGAAATAATGGCGGTAATAAGAATACAAAGAACAAATAAGAAAGCATAAAACTTACTGGAATTATGTAAAAAACTATTGCGCACGTATTGGCGTGCCAGTAATGCCACGTCATAGCGCCTGGCATTGTTAATCATTTCTGCAGCTGACAAACGATCCTTCAAAGAGGCCAATCCATGAATCACCCCCATTTCTGCACTCGAATCTAAAACAATTTAAAAGAAATACATATTAGCCACAGTTTAATTCTTCTATTAATTTATTCAAGTTCTGATTTAAGTTCATTATAATTAGTAATTACCTCGCTCAGGTTGTAACAAGCTAATCATAAAAGGGATGGTGATAACAGCAGCAAAAAACACCAAGTACCGTTTCCTGGCTGAACGCCCAGTACTCCACATGGCTGCTATCTCTTTTTTTGAAAAAATCAAGGGCACATTTACCAAACACTCGCAACTTGTTTCGCTCGTCGCCGATGATCAACGACTATAGTTCCTTATATTTCCGAACGTTTCGTCTAATTAGCCTACGTAAACGTAGACACTCGCTTCCCACCCTTCCACAGGTGGCTTCCACACGGAAAATGAAGTGTAATTTCCAGGAAATTCCAGCTCACGCCAGCCCAGATGTGTTTTCGCCTATTCCGCCCTGGCCTGGATGGCCAGGAATTGTTAAAATTAATTCCAAGAGCTGCAGCAGGAAGGCGGAAAATCCAATTCAACACTTGTACACTTATAAAACAAGCACTTATGGTTTCGTAAAAAAAGGTGCCGGACTATCACACTTAAAAAAATTAAAAAACACTTCAAAAGTTCAGCATCTAATTGATCCAAAAGCTGTTTTTTTACCAAAAAAATCCCCCAAAATTCCAAAATATTCTCTAAGTAGGCCAGATGTGGCACATATGCATTGTTCCCAGGGAGTAATCTCAAATATAAGGTTGCTTTTTAGTTCCCAATCAGGAGAATTTCTTCCATGTCAAAAAGACAGGATATTTCTGTCGCAGAAATATTTTAAAGAAAAATTGCCTTGAAGATCGCTGGAATTGCAGTAATATTTCCCCAGTACTTCTGCGAGGGCCTCTTGAAATTAAAGTACTGGCAATTTTTCTTCACCGGGCCATGCTGGTACTTTTGAGGTCTGAAAGTTGGACTGGCTCAAACAATTTTCCCCTTCTTCCCTCCCCCAGATACCACCAAGGACTGAAGTGTCGTTCTGGGAAAGTTTTTTTCCTTTTTTTTTTCAGGGAAAAATTACGTTTCCAACTCTCTCTCTCCTTTCTCTTCTCCTTCTGAGTTATCTGCTTCTCCAAGTCGGAGTTGGTCCACGCCTGGAAAGCACCGGAAAAAAATAAGAAAAAAAAAATTATTCTTTCGTATATGACACAAGGAAATAACAAAGGTTTCATGGTTTCTTGAAATAACATTTCCTTTTTCGACGTTTTTTTTTTTCTGGGAAGCGTATTTTTCGCGCGCTTTAACATTGACAGCAGTAGCAATTCTCGCTTCACACTTTGGCTTCGCAGTAATTTTCTAGTCATAGAAATGACTTTTATGCCTTGAAATTGTCAGTTTTGATGGTATGGTCGTAACGAAAGGGTAACGAAAGGTTTCGAAGAAACATTGAAAGTAATAGCTGCAAGAAATGTCGAAGAAATATCTGCAGAACTAGGGAATAGAGCTGTAAGAAATGTCGAAATAAATGCCTGAGGAAACTACAGGAAATTACAAAGATATATCTGCAGAAATTCCGTAAAATCTGCAGAAATATCCAAGGGATTAGAGAAAAAAAGCTGTTTAGGGATATTGAAGGATAGCAAAAACGCGTTAAAAATATCTGCAGAAATAAAAAATGTGCAGAAATATGGAAATAAATATCTGCAGAACTTATGGAAATATCTGCATAAATATCTAAAGGGATTAGAGAAAAAATGCTGAGTAGGGATGTTGAAGAATGGCAAAAAAATGGTTTAAAATGTCTGCAGAAATACTGAAAGAAATATCAATTTCTGCATAAATTTTGAAAGAACAAAGAAGTATACATTTCTGCAGAAATAACTCAACTCAAATTCAGGATGTCATGAATTCCAAGACTGTTATTTCTGCAGTTTGCAAGCAGTTTGACTCCTCATGAAGAAATATAGTCAAAGACATTTCTTTGAACCTTAACGTTCAGAGAAATTTAACTGTCTCGCTAAAGCAGATTGACCCAACAATTCTTCTCTTTCCTTCCGACAACATGAATAATTCTTCTACTTTTACGTCTACTTCTACGGTTCTCAACCTCCAGCAAGTTCTCTTTTGGGCTGACAGGCGAAGTATAGTACGACAAGTATAAATCGATGATAAGCTTGTCATGCTAAACCGATTTATTTATAGTGAAAGGTGTTCTCTTTCTCTTCTTGTCCGTCTCTTGGCAATGTAACATTTCCCCAGGAAGACCAACACCCTTATCCCAAAGAAAAAAAAATCGATATTTGGCCAAAGCCGATTCTTTTCGGAAGTAATCCCTTTTTATTCGCTGCAGAGGCCGAGCAAAAGCCTTGTTTCCCTTTCCTGACCCATAAAGACCCCATAGCTTCTGCCTTTCGACAACCCCCTTCCCCAAATACAGGCAAAAAAATAAATAAAAAATCTTAGAACAAGAAATACCACGTTTTCAACTGCTATCACCGCGATCGATAGCGTGGTGCTTACCAGGAACGTCCTCGTACCACCTTTAGCCCCCTTACCCCCCCTCAAAAGGGCAAAAACAACGTAAAAAGATGTCCCACAGCTCAATACAAAACGAAATGCTTTATACCCCCTAGAGGGCGCTAATAACACCGAAAGCACCCTATCGGTGCCCCTTCTCAATAATGAAAACATGGCGGAGGACCTCAGCTGAATAGCCAAGGACCCAACAAGGCAAACACAACAGTGAATCACCGACCCGAATACTTCCTTGCCCAAATCGTGATTCCTACTTCCGCTTTTAACGCTTCCATAAATCACCCAACAATGAAAAAGCCAACAATGACGCAACAATGAAAAACTTCCCTTTTTCCTAAAATTCATTATTTCTTGAGACAGCATACGCCTATTCCTAACCATACTGAGTAATGACGGAACAGCGAAAAGGCCAACTATCACGTAATAATGAAAATCCACTCCATTTTTCTTAAAATTCATTATTTTTAAAGACAGTACGCCATAGAGACAGTACGCAAATGAAGTACGCACAAGGATGACTCGACAAAAGGACCCCGTGTACCCGACACAAGGACGCCGGGCCCGACAGAAGGACGCCGGACCCCGACAGAAGGACGCCGGACCCCGACAGAAGGACGCCGGACCCCGACAGAAGGACGCCAAGCCCCGACAGAAGGACGCCAAGAAACCAATGACGTCACAATGAAAATCTTCATCAATTTTTCGTAAAATTCATGATTTTTAGAGACAGTACGCCTTGAAGACAGTATGCAATCCTAGTCCTACTAAGTAATGACAACAGTGAAAAAGCCACCAATGACGTAACAATGAACATCGCTGAAAATCCACTTCCATTTTTCTGAAAATTCTTGATGGCTGGAAACCAATCCTAGCCCTCTTGAATTTACCGCCAACAATGAAATAAAAAATGAAAAAGTAACCTCCACATGTACTAAAACACGTCTATTTCTATACAGGCTTGATTCTCTAATTTTTCTAGTGGTAAGAAATCATCACTTGGACAACAATGGAGCCAAGTTTAGGCTCCCGAGGCAAGTGGGACGACTTGAAATGTCGCCAAGTTGGCCCTTCTTGTACTGGGCACGGTCGTTATTGCGTTATTGTCCGATGGTATAATGGGACCCACCTATTGAGCAAATGTAATACTCAAAAACGGGAACAACCTGGAACAACCCACCCTCCCCTGCGTGTTTGCACATCACCTTTGGAAAAGGTCGAGGAAATGAATGGGTAACAATCCAAATATCTCCTTTTTACCCCATTTTACTTGATAATAATATTGCACGCAGGGCGCTTTAGTTGTTCCAACAAAGGAGGGGAGCATTTATTGCATTTATGACCCTAACGCGTTCCTTTTTACTACCTTGTTATACCTTTCAGAGAGATGATTCGAGGAGGCCCTCAAGAGACAACTATGATGTTCCTAATGTTCAATTCGCCTTCAAAAGAAGGTCCCAAACACAAGTACGAAAAATCCCTTCATAAAGGTAACTGTTCTTTCATACATTGCGTAAATTACACGATTTTTATGTCTTTTATTAGGAACATTGGAAAAATGATTCGAAACCACCAGAACCTTTTGATTTCGAAGATGCGCTATATGCTCAAGACGTCCTGAAGCTGCGATGAGCTCAAATGGGGGCTACTTACCGCCCCAGGCCAGCGAAATTTTCCCTTTGCAAGTCAAGAGAAAGGGAAAAAATCACGACCTTCCTCAGCTCTAGCTTGGAGCATATTAGAAATTTCTTAACAGAGCCACAAAAGGGGGTTTACCTCCATTCCAATTTACAATTTTCCTTTGCCTCCAGGAAAACCAGATTTCAGACTTCATCCGTTTCTTTAAATTCATTTTTCCTTAATTTTCTTTACTTTAAACCGTCCGTTACATAATCAGCAAGCTGCGGTTTCCCCAAAACTTTTGAGGAAAGAGGATTTAAAGTTGGTGGAGCTGGCGAGAACGTTTTTGTTGGTTGATTGTGGTTTTTGTCGTTTTTTAATAGGAGAAATTATAGATTTATCTTTTGTCTTGTCTTGTATAATACATAAAGACACGGAAGTACTAGCTTGTGCTTATTGCGCATATGTTTTGCCTCTAAAATGACAGTTTGTAAGCTGTGATTCGAAGAAAAAGTCGATAGGAAAGCAGCTAAGGGATTCAAATGTGTTCATTTATTTGGCTTGGATGGAAGTTGAGATTTGCGCGTCGAGGAGATAAAGAATACAAGACTACTGCACGGTGGAATGCAAGGATTGTTTTGGGGCTGAATTAAGCTGTATAAAAAAGGAAAGGTTAACTTCGTTTAGTTTACGATTCTGAAAGGAGGTGGGGCTTAAAAAGGGAGTCTATATATGACAAGGGAAGGTGGTGTTAAGTTAAATTCCTTTTTATACTTTACGATTACGGCGTGAACTGGCATAGTAAGGCACACAAACTAGCTAGAGCTCGATCTGTGCTCGTTTCCTTCGTCATGTTGTTTTTCTCTAGGGAAATGTTTCCATGGAGCAAGACAGGAGATGCGTTTGGCTTTAAGTAATCCCTTTCCTTTCCTATATGGCTTATCAGTTGGCGTTTCGTTTTTCTGAAGAGATTGCGAGTTGAGAGATCAATGGCACGCAGCTTACTACGCTTTTTAACTAAACAGATGTCTTTAAATATAAATACTGTTAAACTCCTTTTCGTAGAACTAGAACCTTGAAGTTGTTATTGTGCTTTAGTTTAAAACGCTAAAAATAAACTTTGAGGGGTATTTTTGTACGGTAACTTGTAGGATTGTAAGGAGTATTTGAGGAATACAATTGCGGAGAAATACATAACGAAAAACGGTACCTTTATGGGCACTAATGAGGATAGATTTCACATGTCGATGGAAAGTGTGAAGAAACTGACAACTTTGCTTCTAATCCCTCTATGTTCTACACGCGACTGCCGGCAGAAGGGAAAGACTCCAGTCGAGAGGACACACAGCAAGCCGTAGCGTTGCTGGTATTCCCCGCTCCAAAGTCCGGATAGTGGCAAGTGTTTCGTATCGCGATTCCTAACTCGATTACAGTAGATATCGACACAATAGTGCGGTCAGCGATTCCGATTTGAAAAAACGAACAAAATAAACATAAGACGACGGATTACTGTTTGTTTTTTTGTGAAGAAGAGTGTTTCTATGAATTGTAGGTTTATATATGGATTTTTTGGCGGAAAATAATCTCTGTGGACAGAGTATCCTTAGATTAGTATCGAGGGGAAATGCCACCGTTGCGGAATTGCTAAGATTAAAGGATTTTATTCCTCCAATTTTCAAGTAAATCCTAATTTCTGGATTCTGATTTATTCTCCTATGACTCCTAGTTTTACGCTTATAACTTATAAGCGTAAAGATCAAAAGATGTTAAAGATGTCAAAAGATGTCAAAAGAGTCAAAAGATGTTAAAGAATATATTATAAAAATATAATAACTAATATAACTTATAATATAAGTTATATTAATTATTATATTTTTATAATATATTCTTTAACATCTTTTGACGCTTAGATACGATGGCAAGCCGGAGTTGAGCAAATACGGCGATATAATATGCGATTTTCGCTATTTCAAGACGCAGGATGCCTTCGAGAGCGCAATTAGCGGGAACTCGGTAAGTCTAAGTGTATTCCTAACGTTTTGTCTCTGTTCACGCTCTTAAGCGGCAATATTTATTAGGTTTTACAAGACTTAGACGAAGAACTACGGGAAAACTATTTGGAAGTGTTAACCCGCTTCTACTTAGCCTTTGAAAGCATCCATAAATTCGTTATGGACCTTAAGATCTTTCTGTCAGACCTGGAAGAAGGTGTTTACATCCAGCAAAGCTTAGAAACTGTGCTCTTAAACGACGACGGCAAGCAGTTGATGGTAATTCGCTTTTCAATTCAATGCACTCAACTTTTTCTGCTTTAAAATAAACTTTCAAATGCCTTTCCTGCTGTTTTTCAGAGTGAGGCGCTCTATTTGTACGGAATAATGTTACTAGTAGCCGATTATTACATCGAAGGCTCGGTCCGCGAGCGTATGCTGGTGTCCTATTACCGTTACTCAGCCTATAAAGCCAGCCTTGAAAGCCGAGTGGATGACGTCTGCAAGCTTTTGAGGACCACCGGTTTCAGTAAAGGAGCCAAACGGCCGCCCAATTATCCAGAAGATTATTTCAGGTCACTTTCCTCTCCAATCCATTTTTTCCCTTTTTTTCTCCAATTTTTTCTCCAGTTTTTTAAAGATCTAAGGGTGAATTATTGTAGTTTTCTATCTTCCTTTTTCCTCCCCGTCTAGGCGAGTATCGATCGATCCCACCTACGTGGACATGATCTTGGGCCAGTTAAGAACCGACGATGTATACCATCAAATCAAAGCTTATCCAGTCCCCGAGCACCGGAGCACAGCTTTAGCTAATCAAGCAGCTATGCTCTACGTGTGTTTATATTTCGCCCCGGAAATCCTCCATAACCAAACGGCTAAAATGCGCGAAATTGTCGACAAGTACTTCCCTGATAACTGGGTAAACACGATTTCAGTCCATTTGTTCGTTTAATTTCTACAATTTTCCGCAATTATTCCTAGTTTACTGGATTTTTCTTTCGTTTAGGTGATTGCATTGTATATGGGAATGACGGTCGATTTGGCGGACGCGTGGGAACCGTATAAAGCGGCCAAATTGGCATTATCAAACACATTAGAAGCCTCGAATGTGAAGGATTATGCTTCGCGTTGCGCCACGAAGATTGAGGTTGATTGGATTTCATAATTTAATCGTTAATTTCAATAATTTAAAACTCTCTTTTGGGTCTCTGGCATTAGAAACTCATTCCCCAGACACGACAACTGCTCAAAGAAGGAGTACTGACCCAAGACAGTCTTTTGGACAACGTGAATAAGGTTATGAACTTGGTACGGGAATGTAATGTGACGCTGCGGTGGATTCTGCTTCATTCTTACCCTTCCTTGGGTAATTTCCAAGGTTTTAAACCCTATTCCATTCCCTTAATTTTGAGTTTTTGTTGTGATTTAGGACCCGAGAGCAGTAACAATAAGCGAGTGAAACAGTTGAAAGATTGGGTAATTACCGAGGCGAAATACAGCCCTGCGAGCGTGTTTGAATTGCTGTTAAACACGGCGCAATTTGAATTGCAAGTGCGGGACATGTTCCGGAAATTGCTGGAAGAGAAGCACAATAACTGGCAGAAATACAAGAAAGAATGCGTGGATCGGATGGAAGACCTGGCTGACGTATTCAGTGGGACCAAACCCTTAACTCGCGTTGAAAAAAATGGTACATTTTCGATTACCACCCAATTCCCTATTACTATTTTTATTTTATTTTTATTTCTATTTTACTTATTTTTTATTTATTTTTTTCTTATTTATTTTTTTTCATTATTTTCTTGGGAAATAGAAAGTTTGCAGGTGTGGTTCAGGGAAACGGGAAAGCATATCGATTCACTGAATTATGAAGATGGCCCTGGCTCCGGGAGGAAGATGGTGCAGTTAATTCAAGCTTTGGAAGAAGTACAAGGTAGTTTTGAATATTTAATGGACGTGAATCAGTCTTTGGGAGAGGAAAGTTTTAATTGATTTTTTTAAATTTTTTTTTATTTTTTTAGAGTTCCATCAATTGGAAAGTCAGCTGCAAGTGAAGCAGTTTCTGGTGGATACACGCAAGTTTCTGCACCAGATGATAAGAACTGCGAATATTCGGGAAGATTTTCTCATTAATTTACAAATCGTCTCGGATCTTAGCTATGCGTGGCTGCTTATTGACTCTTATACGCCCCATATGCAAAGCGCCATACGATTAGATGCGTCTCTAGTGGGCCAATTACGGGCTACCTTCTTGAAAGTAATCTTGAATTTTTTTTTAATTTTTTAAACACTTTTATTTGATTCTAATTCGATTTTTTTTATATAAGTAGTTGTCTTCGGCGTTGGATTTGCCGTTAATGAGGATTAACCAAGCTAAAAGCGCAGATTTGGTATCTGTTTCGCAGTATTATTCGGCGGAATTGGTCGCGTATATCCGACAAGTATTGCAAATCATTCCCGAGACGATGTTTGGACTCTTGGAGCAAATTATCCGGTTACAAACGTCCGTCATCAAAGACATGCCCACGCGATTGGATAAGGAGAAAATGAGAGAATTCGCTCAGTTTGAGGAGCGTTTCCAGGTATAATTTGCTTCATCGAGTATTTGTTAAGCGTCCGGAGCACACGATTATGTCTGGAATTGATTTAGGTGGCGAAATTGACCCACGATATCTCGGTGTTCACACAAGGGATTCTAGCCATGAAGACTACCCTGGTGGGAATTGTGAGATTGGACCCTAAACAATTATTGGAGGATGGGATACGCAAGGAATTGGTCGGACAAGTGGCGCGAGCGTTGCATAACAGTCTAATCTTTACTCCCAAGACCAAAGTATATCATTTATCAAGTTAAATTATGAAAAATTTTCCAAAGACGAAAATTTTAACGAAACATTTCCCAAAAGACGAAGTAAATTGCTATCAGATTATTGATAAATTAGTAGGAAAATTTTTACATCGCTTGCTATTCGTTGTTATTATTATTGTAACATTAACTTTCTACTAATTATTAATTAATTAAATCTCGATTCAGTATTTTATGGATATTTTTTTTTTATTATCAGGGAAATGAGATTGCAGTCAAACTGAAAGCATTGAAGGAAACCATGCAAGGGTTCAGGACGTCTTTTCAGTACATTCAAGACTACGTAAACATCTACGGATTGCGCATGTTCCAGGAAGAAGCTTCTCGTATTATTGCCTTTAGTGTGGAGCAAGAGTGTAATACGTTTATGCGCATGAAAGTGAGTTATTAGTGCCTTCATTGGACGTTTCTGATGCAATTTTAATTCAATTTAATGGAATTCTTTAATTTTGTCTTAAGGTTATGGAGTGGGAGAGCAAGTACCAATCAAGGGCGATTCCTATACCCAAATTGCCACCGACAGACTTACAATCTGTCACGTTTATGGGAAGATTGGCCAGAGAGCTTTTAAGGATTACAGATCCAAAGTAAAAAAGAAAGAAAAAAACTTAAACTTGTTTTCTAATTCTTGTTGTTGTTGTTTCTGGGAATTCAGGAGCTGCGTTTTTGTAAGCCAGCGAAATGCATGGTACGATACCAAAAGCCAAAGTGAAGTAGCAAGTTTGAGACTCTTGGAAGATATTCATGAAGCTTTGGGAACTTGTGGATTAGCTGGCTTAGATAGACTCTTTGGGTTTATGCTTGTTCATGAATTAAAGGTATGTTCATTCTTTAATTTCCATTTGGGGATTGAGCGGGAACTTTCTAGGCTCTTTTGGCGGTCTTGGAAAAGGATTTTGGGAAGGATTTGGCCTCGGCGGATCTGTTGAGCTCCTTGGATCAAGCATTACAGCCTTATTCGAAAATTATAAGTAGGATTTTCGTTTTTTTTCTCTGAAAAGGAATAAACTTGTCTTAAAAGCTTGATATTTTACCTTCTAGGCCAAGTTAATCGCATGTATAGCAGTTTGATAGGCCGTAATGCTAAAGTTTGGACTAATTTGGTGGAATCCTTGATGAAAATTGGTCAACTGCAGTTACTACGACGACTTTGTAGCTTGAAACTCCATTCAGCGGCGAAAGACAACTCCAAACAACTGTTAGCGGCATTGGAAATGTTTAATACGTAAGTTGTTCGTTATATTATGCGTTTTTAAGTATTATTATTATAAGAAGTGTTAAGTGTAAGAAGAATAGGAATGTATAAATAAGGCTTGTTTTTGCAGAGTTTTGTTGGCTAAAGTGACGAATGGAGAGTGCGATAGCGAAAGCCAAGTCTTGACTGAAATAGTCCCGTACTTGGATTGGACCGGATTGGATTTTCCGTTGGAAAAAGTGTATATCAAAGCGAATGAATATGAGGTCCCTCATATCGCGCTGGTTTTGGCACTTGGTGTGGTGTCCGCTTTGCCAAAATTGTCTTATATGAAGAATTTAAGTGAGGTTTCTGTCATTCTTGTGGCTTGGGAGTTATAATGGGTGGGTTTTGTGGGGATTTTATAGGTTTGTTTACGGCGAAAAGGAGTCAAGAGGGCTTAGATGGAGTGTCTTTGTTGCTTGGATTGGGAACTGTTTGCCGCCAATTGGGGCAGTCGTGCGTCCAGCAAGTTCTAGTCTATTTGAGTCAGTATTGGAAGTCGCATATTGAGATTGCATTTGGGTAATATATTTGAAAGAAAAATTCGTATTTTGTTGTGTACAGATTGAGGTTAATGTGGCGTTGATTCTTTTGCAGGGCCAAGGATAGTAAAGCAGATCTACCTAACGAGGTTTCGACACTATTGGCTGTTTTGTTGTATGCTTGCCAACGGTGGGAATTACCGGTTGGGCTGCGAGATGAGATTTATGACAGTTTGATTAACTTCCAAGCGTGCCTTACCTGATTGTTCTGTTTACGTTTTCGAGATACAAGAATTTTCTGTTATGGTCGTTTTTCCTTGATTTATTCAGTTGTAAATAGTGTTTAAACGCAGTTTTACTCAGATAATATGCATAATTAACATTAATAAAAATTATATTTTTTCTTTTTGAAACCCTACTCCTCAAGGAGTCAGACCGGCAATAACTTTCTAAAGAGAGATGGTGGCCCTTAAAAGGGCCGTTGGGGAGAAATGCCGTGGAAAGAAGAAACTATCTAGGCTTTCTTTTCAGTTTTCTTAGGCAGCAACACGGCTTGGATGTTGGGGAGCACACCGCCCTGGGCAATAGTAACGCCGGATAGGAGCTTGTTCAACTCTTCGTCGTTGCGGATGGCCAACTGCAAGTGACGGGGAATGATGCGAGACTTCTTGTTGTCACGCGCCGCATTGCCAGCCAACTCCAAGACTTCGGCAGCCAGATACTCCATAACAGCGGCCAAATATACGGGTGCGCCAGCTCCTACACGCTCGGCATAATTGCCTTTGCGAAGCAAACGATGGATACGACCGACGGGGAACTGAAGACCGGCACGGTTGGAGCGAGACTTGGACTTGCCTTTAACTTTGCCACCTTTGCCGCGACCAGACATAGTTGAATAGTTGAAAGGAACGATTAAATGGGTAACACTCGCCTTCGTCTTCTGACAGCATTTTCCCCAGTCGCCCCTCTTTATATCCTTAGCTTCGGGCTCCCGAAGGCCGGCACTCGCTCCCCCCAACAGCCAATCAAACATCGGGGAAGCTATGGCTGGTTTTCAGGGGGTGTCTATGGGAGGTATATAAAAGGATCGTGGCTAGCGACGAACTCAGTGTTTCAACATGCCTCCCAAGACAAGCGGTAAAGCAGCGAAGAAGGCCGGCAAGGCTCAGAAGAACATTTCGAAGACCGACAAGAAGAAGAAGCGCCGCAGGAAGGAGAGCTACGCGATCTACATTTACAAAGTGCTCAAGCAAGTTCACCCCGACACTGGCGTTTCCAGCAAGGCCATGAGTATTATGAACAGCTTCGTCAACGACATTTTTGAGCGCATTGCGGCCGAAGCTTCGCGTTTGGCTCACTACAACAAACGCTCGACCATTACCAGTCGGGAAATTCAGACGGCCGTTCGTCTGCTTTTGCCCGGCGAGTTGGCTAAGCACGCCGTCAGTGAAGGCACGAAAGCCGTC
>JAGJRP010000677.1:0-32939 GCA_022832235.1 Lepidurus couesii
TGGGGAATTGTCACTAGATGGCAGCTGTGGTGAGTTGTCAGGTTTAGCAAAACCAGGTTTTGGCTGTGGTGAATCTTCTCTTACCCCGCATCGCGACCCCTATATCAAGAAGTTTTGGGGCTTACCGAATGCCAAATAGGAAAGTTTACCTATCTCGAACGCTTATAAGAACAAAGTATTTGGTAGACTTTTAAGTCGGCTTAAACTTTGGTCAAAACGAACGCGGCTTATGTTACAAAGCTTAACTATACTAGCTTTAGTTAACATCGCTTGAGAATAAAATGTAAAATCACGTCTACAATGTCCGCTTGCTAGGAAGCAACTGGTCTAGGGGTGGGCTCTTTTGGAATTGGGCTCCTTTGCACTAGGTGGGCTCTTTTGGAACTGGACTCGTTTGCACTAGGTGGGCTCTTTTGGAACTGGGCTCCTTCGTCCTCTTTCGAACGTGATCAACACATAAACAAACAACAATGGAAATAAGTCCCCTTAGCATAATTTTAGTTGAAAATGGCACTAAAGGCGACCGACTTTTATTCCGTTATCCATATGAGGTACAAAGCAAACCCAAAATAGCTTCAGCTGATCCAGGTAGATTGGTTCGTCATTTTAAAGGAAAGGATATATGGTACAATCTAGCTGTTTCCATAGGGAAAAGAAAAAATCCATTCGGTGTCGTTATTTCTGAAGATTTAAATAATACTCCACCGTCACTTTCAGCGTCTTCTGGTTCAAGCTTATGCGACTTTCCCAGCAAAGTATGATGACAGCCTGGCTGCAAAAAAAACACAAAATGTTCTGATTCCCTAATTTAGGTTATGTCAAACTTATTTGCGGTGAAATCCGTCCTATGCGATACAAAGTTCGAGCTTAAAATCAATGATATTCGCTTTGTTGGCTATCCTCTGCTCCTACAAAATTCCAGTAAGGCCACCGCACGGTCCGAAGACTCTACTATAATACTCTTCAACATAGTGTTCGCCTTAAAGGTAACAGATATTAATGTAAACATTTACATATCTGATTCCCAACTCAAACAGGCTACCGCTACACATTCTGTTGTCAATTGTTATCACGAGCTCAGCCAGAAACTAGCTATTGCCATCCGGCACGAAGAAAACCGCTGCGAATACCTAAGTCAGGAAGCCAGAATTATGACACTCGCCCAAGACGAGGTTGCCATGTCACCCAAAGATCACCAAGAGTCTCCTTTCAACCTGATTCTCCAGAGGAGCCCACTGGCTAGGGACCTAAAATCGGTCTACGATAGGTAGCACATTAGTTCTTTCCCTTTTTCAAGGATTCTATATCAACACCTGGTTAGTTTATGCGGCACCGGCTACGTTCAACTACGGATAAATCGTTGGATAGAAATTAGCTTCTGCTTACCCCAAAAGGTCCATCAGTTACATCATCCCCATACCCAAATCGACGTAAGTTAATTAATCCTTAGCTTTTTTAAAGAAACTGTTTCTAATCAAAATATTAGCCAAGGGCCATTTACGATTGCTTAAAAGCTCTGAGACCCTACCACGCTGTTCTACTCCTTTTGGATAAAGAAGAAGTGCTTTCAAGATTGCCTATGGATGCCTCCCCTGCTCTAAAACGCCTTATAGCCATATCTAGCCCGCTTAAAAGCTTGCAAACTCTGGCAGCTGATGCGGATTTAACATTAGCCCACGTATTTCAACTCGTGGGTCATTTGCTCTACTGGGCCATGGCAACTGTCATCTATCCTTTATGCGATAGCAACGAATACGTGATATCTCCTACAGCCCCCATTTCTCCGTAATTTCCCTCCTGTATATCATAAAGAAACTAATTATGTGTCTTAGGAACTCGGGCTTAGCCAAAAGGTTTGCGGACAAGTTTCGAGGCCATAATTTCGTTCACATGCTTTCAGAATTTTCCATGCCTGCGACTTTAAGTCAGAAACGTCACCCAATGGATACTTCCAGACAGCAAGTGAGCTCTAACTTAAATTTGTCATACCAGGAACAGATTTGACAGAAGCAATTTAGGGAGAATTGGTTCAAATTGTAGTCTGGCTTTTGCAACACCGTATTCTAATGCAATTACACACGTATGTGCACTTAATGGTTGATACCAGTAATACTGCTTACGTTGACAAAAAGAGTACAAACAAAATAACCATCAAAGTGACTCCCAATCCTTCATCCAAAGGCAGTCGACAATCAACGCCTGACGATTTGAGCAGCAGTCACGATTTCATACGAGTTCCTAGTGATAGTGACATGGCTTCAGGTAATTCGTACGCTTTTTAAGTAAATTTTGGTTAAAAAAATAAATAATAAATAATAATCTTCACCGTAGTGGGCAGCGATGAATTGACATCTAGTCCTCCATCCAATCAAGGACTTTCTGACAAAAACGTTCGACTTGCTGAGTTAAGCGAAATAGAAAAAGAAGCCGTCTTGGCTGTTCCCGCAGCGTCAAATCCAGATGACCTAAGACTATTCGCAAGGTGAGAAATACAAATTATTAAAAAAAAAATTAAGATTTATCCCCTATTTGATAGGTTATGTCCGTATTTTATTGGACTGCATCATTTAGAGGAAATTATGTACTTCGAAAATGTGCGTCGGTCCCAGTTGCTGCAGTTGCTTGACAAATTCCGGTCCGTTTTAGTCACTTATAAGCACGAAGATGCCGCGAGCGCTATTTTTTACAAATATTGCAACTCAGCTTAACCTTTCTGTTGTTAGGATACATTATATTCCTTGTTAAAGTATAAACTAATAAAATTTGCTAAAAAAATAAAATTTTCTGGATTATTTTTCTGAAGACTTAGGATACATAAAAGCGATACTTTAAAAAAACATTTCTTTCAAGACTGTAAACGATTATCGATCCAAGAATTAAAAAGCTTTTGCATTTTTTGTCGAATTTCTGAATTTCCAACATTCACAGTGGGAATGATTTTCCTTGGTGAAAAAAACTTCACGAATTCTTTCAATTCATTGAAGGAGGAATGCTCACTGTAAGGTAGACCTATAGAAAACAAAGGTGTTAAAAAAGGTTTCTTCCAAAAAACTACTCAGAAAACAAATTTACTCTATAATAATAGCTTACCGACAAGTAACACATTTCCATATTGCCTAGGCCGCACATCACATAAACGCTTATTCTTCTCGTGTTCCCAACCAGTGGGTTTAAAGGCCAGCAATCCATCAAAATTGCCCTGTAAACTCTCTAAGTATTTAGCCAGTTTCTAAAAGGAATGAAAACGTGAGATTAAAAACTAGGCTGAGACAGCGGCAAACAAATTACTCGCTGATTAATCTCTCCAAGCTCAACAACATGGACCTTAGCTTCCATTCTGTTGTTCGTCAGCCGTTTAAGGATTTGCTGATCTCCTATGCATTGCAAATATTTTGTTTTGCGCGGATTGGCCCAAATCTTACAATTCAACGCAATGGCTATCTCCTTAAACACCTTTTCCTTCCCTATATTTAAAAAAATTAAAAGAGAGGCATACCAACAATTAACGACGTCCCAAATTAATTACTATAATAAATAAATTAACGAAGATGACACTTATCGTTATACCTATGGCGTACGTGCCGCAGACAATTAAAGGCTTCGAGCGATTTTCACAAAACTCCAAGCTTAAGTTTACTGCTTTAGTCAGAACGACACGCTGTTTGGGAAAATCATACTGCTCTTGGCAAAACCTAATAATAGAATATAAAACGTCATTTACTATAAAATGCACATGGGAAGTTAACTGTCTTACGTAGTGTCCAAATAGACTTCATCCAAAGAATGTCTGCTTAAAACAGGACAATCCTTCATTGAAGCTTGGAAGCGAAAGTCGCCTACATGTAAAACAGATCTGCCATAAGGAAAGCGGAACAAAAACATCACAGCTCCAGGACAACTATTCGAAAAAGACAAAAATAAACTCGTGAATCCAAACAAACCAATTGATTCATAAAAGCTAACTGAAGGGAGTTCACTTACTGATTAGCATCGACAGCAGTTACTTCCGCATCGTTAATAATAACAGGTGTATTTAATTCTAACACGAGCAATTGGGAATCCTTTAACCTAAAGAATTCCTTGACTAGATTTCCTACATAAAAAATAAACAGGTAAGTTACTGTTTCCCATAGACAAATAAGCTTCAATGTTAAATTACCTGTGATACGGCTGCAAACCACTTGCTTGTTAATGGAGCTGTTCAATCCTCTGTAATGATCACTATGAAAGTGCGTCAGAAAGTAGTGTGTAACCCCTTCGATCTTTCCGTACGAAAAAGCATCGACGACAAAACTCGTATCTAAAAAAACCACCAATCTGAGATCTTGTTGTAATTCAGCTAAAATTCAATGATTTTACCTGTAATTCGTTTATAAAACGGGCAACCGTACGAAGGCTGTTGATCTGCATCCAGAGGATTGGATAAAGCTCGTAAATCCGGCTGTTTTTTCATTTTGGCCATCAAAGGTACCCACGCCACAGCTGCTTTGACTCGAGTTACTTCGTCGATTATTTGACAACAATCTTCGCTAGTGATGTCACTCTTAACTCCTTTGTTTGTGACTTCCACAATCTCCTTACGGGTCACGTAGTTCAGTAAGCTTTGTTGAGCTTTAGCTACTTCTGACTTCTTTTGAGACAGTCTTGGAGTCGATTTGTTAGCCAGGTTAACTTGTGAGGTTTGTAATAGTTGTTTTCCTTTATTAACCCGCTTTTCATTTCCCGATAAGGGAACTACGTAGTCTTCGATTCCAGTGGTGCCATTATTGGATGTAACTGGAAAATTCGGCCAGGGCTCAGTGGACATATTCGAGATATCTACGTCGGGCAATTCATCTAGGATAGGAGAAGGAGTACGGTTTCGAGCAAGCCAATTTTCTACAATAGAGGGGTCGAATACAGGGGTCTCACTTTCAATTTTGTCGGCTTCGTCTGAGCTGGGAAACATAATTGATTCCACAGAGTGATCGGCATGGGCTAGTGGAGGTATTTGGCTCGGCCTAGGGCAATCCATGCTAGAATTCTGAGGCAGTTTTGACTTTCGGACAATACGCCGTTTGGATTTTTGAGAAGTACGTAAATCTTCGATAATCGGAGGGCTCGTTTCTGAAGACTGTGACTTTTTCCCAGCTGCAGGGCCATCTTCGTCCTGACTTAACGGTATTAGCTTTCGTTTGGCACTTTCGACCGACTGGAAACTTGAAGGCTCTCCCCGGCTTGGAGAGGAGTTAGCTGACTTGAAACTTGTGGTGGTGTGAGTTTTCAGCGGTGATTGGTTAGGCAAAGGATAAGTCTTAAAATCATTTGGAAATATCGTCGGTTCTGGTGTTCTACTGCTGTTGGTTTCAAATGGACTTGTAGTACAGGGAATTGGACCTGATTCTTGAATGACTTGGTTCGGATCCGGTTCTGTTTTGATTTTGACTGGAAGAGGAGTGGGTAGAACCGATCTATTGTTTGCTCTTCGAGATAGCTTTGATGGACGGCTTGAAGCCGTCCTCTGCGATCTAAGAACTGAAGTTGTATCAGCGTGAGAGTTATTTGGCTGAACTTTCGCTCTGCGAGATTTCTCCATTTCAAATATAGATTTGTTCCTCATCAAATCGTTATCCGAATCATTATCCTCCATTTCTACGACGATCTATAGCACTAAAAGAAAAAGTAAAAGAAAGTATATCAATGGACCGAAATTATCATTAGTTGCATATTTCAAGTTTTGAAACGATAAGCTAAAGGTCTAAGAACTATAACACATTAACATAAGAAAACAAGCTGACACGCGAGGTTTGACTCCTCAGACGATACTATAAGCTGGGCAGTCCCTGAAGGGACTTGCCCAGCTAAAAATAATCTATGTATATATATAACGTACCTTTTGAACATTCAAGTGGTATACGAAAACGCAGTGTCTGAATACCGGAAATGTGGGTCCTAAAATAAAACCACGGAAATCGACGTTCTCATATTAAAGCTAGACAAATGTTGTAAGTCACGAATTAAGACGGAGTTGTCCCAATAATGTTATCTATTTTCTTGTGACCTTTGGCAGAAAAAAAGTGACCATCACGCTAACTACCGGATTTCCCGCCGAATTACAAGTCCTAACAACAAGTAGACATGCTGGATAGAGCATTGAGTAATCAGAGCTGAACTTCAGTCTGTTTTCTTACCAGGCTTGTTTTAACTGACTCCAGGGGGGGGGGGGAATTCTTAAAAGGGAAATAAGGTTTCAAAATGAAAAAAAAAAATATATGTTATAGAAAAGACCACATTACATGTTCTCGTTGAAGAATCCCTAAGTCTATTATAAAATTCTATGAAATTCGTTAAATATCTGCAGTTCGGTAAATGCTTTTCTGTTTTTACGATTTTGGTTCAGCCTTGTATTTTAGTATGTCGATTGTAAGAAACTTTGCTTTCGATTACACCAAGTATTCGTAATTACTTATGAACACTAAATACGCGGGATATGTAACAGGGGAGCGGCTTCAAATTGACTTAACATGCATCGGTATTACGGAAAGCAACTTGTACTTATTATTGAGTTCAATAAAGGTCCCTATAGCCCTCTGAACTACTCGTATGTGTAATAATTACGAAAATTGGACCCTGGCCAAGCACCATTGCAAGTCTAAAATCACAACTGGTGGGAAAATAATTGTGGTGTGCGAGCGCGATTTTTGGTACCACCAAGTGACGACGTTACTTTTTCTACTCATGGGGAAAAATCCCCAGGTCGTGTTTTCCCCGAGAAGTTTCACGGCCACCGATGGACTATATAAACCGCGGAGGCTCGGCTTGAAAGCATCACTTACTCAAAGCAGCTTGCAAAGGCTAATTGAGCAATTCAACATGAAGTCCTTGGTAAAGTTATAAAATTAACTTTTGAATATATATCCTAGCATTCCGATTCCGAATACTTTCAGATTTTACTCGCACTTGTGGTGGTAGCCGCAGGTTGTGTTTCTTCTGAAGCCTCTGCTGATTTGATTGCTGAAGAACACAATCGCCGCGGATGGGGTGGAAGCGGATCTGGCGCATGGGGTGGAAGCAGCTATGGACATGGTGGTAGTCACGGCAGCCACCGCGGAGGCTACCAAAGTCACCGCGGGCGTCGTGATGTCGATTTGGTCGCTGAAGCTTCTGAAAGCTCTGATGATTTGACTACGGCCGAACACAACCGTCATAGATGGAGTGGATATGGTGGAGGTTACGGCGGTTACGGTGGGGGTTACGGCGGATATGGTGGTGGATATGGCAGTGGATATGGCAGTAACCATGGCGGCCACCACGGAGGTTACGGACATTACCGCGGGCGTCGCGATGTCGATTTGGTCGCTGAAGCTTCTGAAACCTATGCTGATGATTTGACTGGTGCGGAACACCATCGTCACAGATGGATTGGTGGTGGAGGTTACGGCGGTTACCGTGGAGTTTACGGCGGATATGGTGGTGTATATGGCGGTGTATATGGCGGGGGATACGGTGGACACGGTGGATACGGTGGATACGGTGGACATCGGCGCTGGTAAATTGACAAGTCTTCGACATTCTGAACTTCGAAACCATTCTACATACAAACTCTCCCTTTTAATACGCCCCATCATAAGAAAGATGTTTCGACCTTATTTCATCTGTTATTGTTTTTGAAAATACAACTTCTGTTACTCAACATATGGTATCTCGTTCATACTATATTCGCTCATTTTAGATACAGTGTGCAGCATTTATCCATTTCTTTTGTGCCATTAAGTTCAGCGAAAGTCATCAAAGACGTAAGAATTGCATACAAATCTGATTGAAGAAATACGGATCAGTAAGCTGTGGTATATACGAAAGCCCAATTTGGAGTAGCATAACAACTCCAGTTAGTCTTGTTTAGTAAAAAATATTAAAAAATACTAACATGCCAAACCTTTTCTGCATTATTACGATAGCAAAAATTGTATCTTGTTTCAAAGTTAGCAAGTACGTGAACCGTTACAATAAAATACTAGCTTTCCAGTCTGTTAAGTTTTTTTTTATCTTCTTGGAATTGGGATAAAAACAGGCTCGCATTACACAAATCCGACTTTATCATCAACATATTCTAGAATCAAACTTACCCATGCTGTCCTTGAAGACATGAAAACAACAGATTAAACCCGAAAGATCTGGAACTCACGAAGTAAAAGAGACTTAAACCGTTGCAATGTCCTTTTTCTCATTCAATCCTCGACATCATCAAGGACATAGCTTCAATTCTCGCTGCATAGTGAAAACTGCTCCAAAATTTTCTTCCATGTTTGGATTCCAGCACCTATTTCAAGACTTTCAAGTATCTCATGATCTCTTTTCAGTAAAATATGCGTGTCATCCAGTAACATTTGGAAAATATTGCTTGAGCATATAGTCACTTCAACTTTATTCCACACTATAACACTATATTCTACTTCAACTTTTCTAACGTATTGACTGAAGGTTCTGTACAGAAACCTTTAGTCAATACACTAGAAATTCCGCAAAAAGAAGTCCTTATCTACGAATCGTTGAAGCGTGCAACCATCTATTGCCTATTTATAGCACTGTCATTTACCTTGCAAGAGACTCATCATGAAACCTTTTTGCCAAAACACGAATCAAGATTGCTGTTTTACAATTCCTTTGGGGGAAATATAACCTTGGATTATGAAAGATAAGAATAAAATCCCATCTAAGTTTAAGGTGGTTATTTTTGTTTTAAAAAACAGCCATTACGCATCTTTGTCTTATTTGCCTTCGTTGTCTCGACGCGATTAATTTTATATCTCCGGCAACTATATAAGGAAGGTAACCTCAAAGGACAACTTCGAATTGCATCAATCTAAAGGCTAATTTTAGTTTAGTATCACGGTCCACTAGTTACATCCTTGGGTACAATTTCGGAAGACGAGACCGAGATGATCGCCTTGAATACCCCGGATTGCAACAAAACACAAACAACTTTTTTCTCAACAAAAAAGGTACTGACTTTCTTTCTTTAGAACAAGTGAGCTGGAGTAACATAACAACTCCAGTTGAAGTCGTGACTAGTACAAAAATAAATTGTTAAAATGCTAAACCTTTGTTCTGCATTACGGTAGCGAAAACTTTTGAAAAATCTTCGCTTCGCGGTACGGGACCGGAGTGCTATATCTTATGTCGTTCCCAACGGTACTTGGACTGTTGAAATCTCGTTTTCTAACATTTATTTTTCTTCATAAAGTGCTCAATCAAATTTAACAAATGTAGCAATTTAGAATAACGTTTCGAATCAAACAACTTTTCGCCGTATTTCTTATTTATTTGCCAAACTTGTTAAAAACAAGAATCACACTCGCAAATGCCGTCTCGACTCTACATACGGAATTCAATGCCCAAAGCTTGCACTATGAAACAGAGCACGTCTGTATGTTCGTCAATCTATAAGGGCAAAAACATCGAAAATTAAGCGAAAAAATCAAACGTTGTGTGCTCATATATAGTAACAAGAAACAAGGAAAGTAACAGTTACCACTTTGCTCGTCGGTTTTATTCCTCCATGCCCAGCCTTAGTTTCCACGCGAATCATAAGTGGGTTTGTCTACAAAAGAATTCAAGTTACGAAAACTATTACTTTTTCTTGGAAAAAATTTAGAATATACCTGAGAGGTTTCCTTTCCAACAACATGTTGCAGCTGCGCAATATATTTTAAAGAATGCAAAGGTACTACGCGGTCATCGTGATCTGCAGTGAGCAAAAGCGTGGCCGGGTACTGGCTCCCTTCAGGGATTTTGACATTATGCAGTGGAGAAAATTTGAGCAGGTTCTGAAAATGCTCTTCCTCGTCAATATTCCCGTAATCTGAGCACCACGCATATCCAATCGTGAAGCGATTAAATCGCAACATATCCATCACTCTGAAATCATTGCATACGTTCTAGACTGGGAAAGCGATACTTTATAAATTAAGCAAAACCTTACCCCACTTGAGCAATAGCGGCCCCAAATAGGTCAGGTCTTTGGTTAATGCAGGCGCCTACTAATAAACCGCCATTAGAACCACCTTGAATCGTAAGTAGTTTGGAGCTGGTCATTTTTGCCTCAATCAAATACTCGGCGGCAGCTTGGAAATCGTCAAACGTGTTTTGCTTTTGCAGCAGGCGTCCACCGTTGTGCCAAGCCTCTCCGTATTCACTACAAATGATACAACATGCATTTCTTTTCGCAGTTTTTTTTTTTTAATAAGGCTTACCCTCCTCCTCGAATGTTAGGAATGGCTAAAATCCCATTAAAATTTTGAACAAACACCGTACGAGTTACGCTAAAGGTAGGCTGAATACTGATGTTGAACCCTCCGTAGCCATACAAAAGGCAAGGATTATTCCCATCACGCTTCAGATCCTGAAAATAAAAACCAAATGAAAAATAACAATAATAAAAACCTTAATGTAAAATGCGAACTTCCTACCTTCTTGTAAACAAGAAACATGGGCACTTTGGTTCCATCTTTGCTTGAGTAGAAAACTTGCTCCGTTTCAAACAAGGACATGTTCACTCCTTCCACTTTAATTTCCCGAAATAGCTCGGGAGTTGTACTATTTTTTAGATCGCACCGGTAAATTAAGCCAGGGCTGAGAAAAGACGCGAACTGGAAGAAGATCTCGGTGAGGGTTCTTTTGCCCGAAAATCCAGTTATCGTTCCCACTGGAATCGCGAATTCCGTGATAATTTCTCCCGTAGCCAAGTCACGTAATTGCAGAACGTTCTAAGACAACCGACGTAAACATTCCGGCCAACAGCTAAAAAGGAACGTAAGATCTCCAATATACCTTCACATCTCTAATGTAGCACACTACCAGCTTACTCTCAGCAACACAAGTAGCCCAATCCAACACATCTTTACTGTTCTCGGGAATTAAGGTAGTCCAGTGTTCGGCTTCGGGCTTCGATAGGTCAACTTTGATGAGACGGTAATTCGGCGCGCCTTTATTCGTGCGGAAAATGAAAACCCCTTCGTCGTTGGTGATATACTAGACAAGCCAAAAATATTGTTGGGAATAGTTTGAAATTCGTAAACAATTTTAAAAGCCTTGCACGCACTTCATAATCGGCTTCAAGTTTATGGATAATCTGCTTTAATTCTAATTTGTCTTTAATTTCTTCTGAAATTGTCGGCAAATGGGCAATGTACACCAAGTTATCGCGGCAGTCTTTTTGAGTAGTCACGACCAAATAGCGGCCGCATTCACTGACTTCTCCACCACTGCATGAAAGAGTGATCAAATTTAAAATTTTCACGGGACAAAGCCAACAAAACAGAGCAGAATGCGGTCGCTACCTCAAAGACAGAACTTAAAACTGCCATAATAAAATGCGTGCTTGGATCATAGTATTAAATTGCGAAGTTAACTAACGTGGTACTGGGCTTCAAACTGTGTTATAATGGGTACAAAAGAAAGCTTTCCTGTAATGGCATTAGACAACGTAGCAACGTAAATCAGATTATCCTGACAGCCTTCTCTAGGACAAACGACAAGGTAGCGACCGCAATGTGATACACTGGCAGAACTGAAACGGGTCAGGGATTTATTTTTAATAAATTAAACTTAGTAATAAATAAAACTTGCATTCGCCATTTGGGTTCTTCAGGAAATTCAGCGACTCGAACATCTTCCGATTGATCAGTGTTTAGTCGATGGTAATACAGCTTTTGATTTTCGTTGGAGGTAGTTTCTGAGCCGTCCGTTTTGCCTTCTTGGTCACGATAACACTAACAAATCATCAAAAATTGCCAGATTAGCATAGTGTTTTACGAAAGTAAATAGCAAAAATTACTCCATAGAAAATGCCTTTGTTGTCATGGGTCCAGGAAATCGAAGAGAACTTGACTTTGTCAAGCACATCAGGGTAATCAACACCTAAAATATGTCTAATTTTAATATGCAAAGTCGGTAAAGTAATTTTACCTGTGGCAACACTGCGAAAATGAATCGTAATCCAATCCGATCCTGAACGACTTAAACCATACGCAAAAATTTCTCCGTCTTCCGAGAACGCAGTCCCACTTAAGGCGACAGTTCCGTCCTCGGAGAACAAGTTCGGGTCTAAAAACACTTTCGGTTCAGCCTCCAAGGTTTCCTGCACGTACAGAACGCTAGAAACGATAAAATCAGTAATAAAAGTAAGCACCATGAGAAGTAACAATGAAAACTAAAGATTACCTGTGGTTTTGTAAGCCTGTGTTCTTATAGAAAAAATAGCGATTTCCTTTCCGAGACGGGCAGGAATATTTAGGGTAATTCCAAAGTTGTGTCAGTCTATCTTTGATGACCGTCCTGACGGTGCAGTTTTCCAAGTAAGGGACAGTTACTGCATTCTGGGCATCTACAAATGCTGTCGTTTTCTCAGCATCTGGGTCTTCTAGCCATCGGTACGGGTCTGGCACCTATAATAGGAACATTAATTTTGATATTGATCAAAAATACTACATTTATATTTATACCTGTTTCCCATGATACGTATCTGAAATACTATCATCACGGTGAGCACTGGGGTACGGGAAACTCATGGTTTTAGTGGCGCGTACTAATCCGGGACAATGAGAAAGCGATTTATAAATATTATAACTGATTGTCGGTTTAAAACTAGGTCTTGAATTAATGACACGGAAATAAGTAGGACCAGAATTAAACAAATTTCTCAATGGCTTGAAGGTGAAAAGCGCCGCCCCTAACGCCATTTACTGTCAGTGGGCTTAGATATCGTATCGGTTGTTAAAATATTATACTGCATATCGATTTGTACTTGGTATTTATATTTTCGACGCAAAATAGCAAAAACAGCAAGTAAAAGTGAAAAAAAATCTGAGGGCGTTCAATAATGACATTTAAAGTCTATCATCTGTGTAAAAGGTAAATCAGCGATTGAGTCGTTACGGGGTTTCCTGCGTAAGCAACCCCTAAACTTGAGCTATTACGCATCAGTTTATTCTTAATTACTATTTACAACTGAAGTGTCGCGGCTACTTCCCCTAAGTGAGATTGGAAAGTACTGCTAACATAATTTGTGTCGTAAAGCGCCTTGGGACAAAAAAATACCACGTGTTTTGACTGTGTGCCTTTTTCTTATCGTCGTAAACACATCCAACCGTGCTCCTGACAGGTAAGCGTAAGTTATCTCTGGCACACTTGGAGATAGCAAAATATACCCTCTATTATGACTTTTATACTCTACTATTATGTCATCCCGAGATACATTATTGAAACGGCGTTGTCGCGTAAAAAGGAGCTACATTGGCAAACGTTCCCTGTTTAACATAATTCTATTTATCACGTGAAACTTTAAGGTTCGTATATTCATGGGACTTGAGCTGTATAAGTTCCTTGTATTCCTCACGCATACTAAGAAACCCCACAAAAAGCTTGACAAAAGTTTTCTTTACCCAGAACTCGGCTCACATCTCCCAATTTCAAAGTTCAACGTGGCTTAACACCCAAGCATGGCACGGTAAAGAAAATTTAGCTTTGTAGATATGCTAGGTTTTCTTTACTGACAGTAGCATGTTTTAGCTGACAGTTAAAACGAAAATAAAATAAAAAAGGGTGCCAAAAAGCTTTCAAGAGTTAGTGAGAGCGGGGTACGTGTCGTGTGTTTAGCGATTGCAGATTAGCTAGTCAACGGGAAAGGGAAATGAGCTATCATCGAGACCAACGTTTTTATCGGATTTCTCTAATCTATAGAACAGCCCCGACAAAAAGCAAAAGGTGGCCTCCATTTAGGTACTATTGATCTTCTTTGGTAGGCAACATATAGCACTCACGTATAAGAAAAGACAATTCCAAAATTACAGTTGCGCAAGGTGAAAGAGATACCACGTCAGTCCGTCACCAAGTGCGTATTTCTTTTGTCGTCCCTTTACTTCAGTAGCTCTCGTTCATCAGACTCAGCTTTGTTATTGGCTTTTATAGCACGGTCTTCTGTATTTGCCGCAGCTTAGTAGCATATACCGTCGCTGGCTTCGAAAATGGCTCGGGAATTGAGGCTCGCTCCTGCAATGAGCTAGCAATTCATCTCTTCCTAAAAGTAACCCGTACTTCGGGAAAGTTTCCAATTGTCTCGCCTCCCTGCAATTACGTACTTATTTTTCTACGGCGTTTCTGCCTCTCTTATCGTTATTTACGAGAGCAGGAACTAAAGTGCTTAGTGTTATTCACCGTTAACTTTTTAGAACATGGTCTTAAATTACAAACCAAGGAAATAGGTTAATTGGTCATTCGAGTCGGCTTAATCCCACCCGAAAAAACAGATAAAAAGAAAAGAAAGAAAAATAAACGAATACAGGTACGCTAGATCAATACCTTACAAAAAACAAAAAAAAAAAACGCTTTCGTGCTGTTTCCTTATCATAGATCTTTGTAAAGCACAAGAACGCGGTGTGGAGTCAAGTAAAGTAATAGGACACGAAGTAGCACCAAGCCGAAGTAATAGTACGAGTCGCGGCACGCCGGCACCTCGTTCGGTAATGTGTTCTATTTTTCACTGTTGGACCACGGACCATTGCCAATGGGATAATTGGCGCCCATGCGTGAAGGTTAGGTCGTATGATAAGGAAAGTTGGTATTATCGTATCCAGTTGCAAAGGAAAGATGCAGGTTATTGTGGTTATAAAGTGTTACTGCTATTAGAAACCATTTAGCTGTAACGAATTACTCTTAACTTGTATAACTAACCTTCACTCCGGGCAACATTAAACGCATTTTAAGTGTATAGGCTGTCCCGGGCTTTTGTTGACAGAACTGCTGAATCCCTTGAAAGTGGAAGATTGAAACGCACTGCACGCCAAGCGAAACGAGAAACTATCAACAACATACGTATGTCCTATATCCAAAGTTTTTTTTCTCCTTTTCTTCTGTGTGACATTTTTGCTTCCAGCACGTTTGGAAAAATAAATAGCTCTATACTTCAAATCTAATTCCGCCCAACAGCCATCACCCGTGATATTATGCGTGCCGCGCGTTTTTAATTTTTTTCTCTCCTTAATTTATCATTTTGTTATACTCACAAAAAGATAACTAGGCCGTATATGATAATAGCCTTTTTGATAACCAGAAAAATATAAATTAATACCTGATAACCGTAAAAGACTAATTATAATTTTACAATACATATTTGTAATTGCAACTCCTTTACAATGTACTTTTAATGTACAGAATTCAGTAGTGTATTACCTTCGGATTGGTTGTATTATATCTTTCTTGTAATTCCAGAAATAATTTATTGGTACAAAAGTATAGCAGGCATTAGAACTTGAACACTGAATACGGTTCTACCTGCTCACTATTTACTAGTTTTAATTAAGTCATCGATAGCTCTGGAATGTGGAAAGGTGCCAAAGAATTCGGTTTGATTTATATTATACCAACTGCGGATTAGTTATGTATTTGTCATAGTTTTATAGGCAAGATTAGGGCGCCTGCGTTGCGGACGTCGTCTTAACCGAAAACGACGTTGGGCTTATGTGTTACAGAGGGAAGTCTCTAGTCCATCGCGGAAATCTTTGGGCGCTTTGGCACCTGGAGATGAGTTTTTACAAAGAGCTGGAAACAATACTAACAAACTTTCGCATGTCGCTTCTCGAAAGCGCTTGTTACTAGCATGCAGTGACATCTGCAAAACACTTATTCGTGCAGCAATTTTCGTCAAGGAATTTCTCTTGTTAAATAGATCCAATTAACCCCCAGTGAGCATCTAACTTTCCGCGACGCACATAATGAAATAAATTATAGACTTGTACAAGTCTTCGCATTGATAGAAGTGGCTGCTGCTAGCCCAAAAGCAGTAAGTAAATTCTATACACTTACATTTTTCCTCTCGCTAACCTGTCCGTTATGGCAGCGTCGATTTATATAGCGGCAATAAAATGATTTCATAATGCGCTTGCAGGCAACAAGGACAGTAAAAAAAAAAACTTCCAACAGACTAACAAGCTTATACCGAGAGTCCTTAATTTGACGTTGCTTGGCAGCTAACGATTAGTGTTCCTCGTACTGTGTTTCACCAACGGGCTACTCTCGTTTTTTTTCTGTTTTTTCCTAAACTGTCATTAAACCTCAAGTATGTTTTGAAGAGCTGAAGTAGGGCGCAAATCTTGAGTTTTGTGGGGGGGGGGGGGGAAAGAACGGTTCCACGAAGAGGAAGAATATGATCAATAGAAGCTGACGCGGCAAACTCGACGTCTTTTCTTGACAAAACTTTTAGTATCTCCTTCCCCTCTCAACAATTTCTTATTGAAAACTTAAGACTTCTAGGAGCTTCCATCCCGATCAAGAAAAAGGTTATCTTATATGATAGATGGCTCACAGTCGTACCTCATATGGCATACGTAGCCTACGCGACGGCCAAATGGAACGAAACGTGATATTTCACTTTACTTCTTGCGTTTCCGGAAGTCCATATCATGGATGAGCTAGAGGACGTCGGTCCAGTTAATGACTCCACCGACTGTTGTTCCCACGCACTATAAAGAAACGTATCTGGTAACTCGCGGGTTCTTTTTTTAGTATTTATGTATATACGTCCTTGTCTTTGTTTTTAGCAATAGCTGTCGCATAGAATGTCCAAAGCACAGCGTTGAACTCGTGCCAAAAACCTTACCGAGCGTACAAAGAAATCCCGCGTGCCCCTCCCCACCCCCTTTTTCCTGTAATAAAAACCCCGTCGAGATTCCTGTATAGTTTGGCGGTGTGCGAAGGCCTTATTCCCGGTGAAAATCAATACGTAACCAATGTGGTATATATACAGAGCCCGTTGTCAGACCATTTTGTCTTCCATGGAATCCCATCTCTTGCGTTAGAAAAATCTTAACAAGACCCCGAACATGGTATTTACCATGAACAAGCTCTCGTCTCTCTTCACAAAGGATGTATAATATTTTTCTTCGTAATTCTTTTTTCCGAACAACAGAAAAACAAATCAAGCATCTCTATTCTTCTTCGTACGAAGAAAAAAAAGAGAGAAAGAACTTCGAGGATATAAAGGGATAATTAGGTAACATGAAGTACTAATTAAGCATCTACTAATGTGTTACAGGAGTATTGGTTAGTCAGCAGGATCTCATTGAGCAAGCCCGGGGTTTTGTCGTGCTGCGTTGGCCAAAGTACCTATATTCTACCCTTGAATATAGCATCGCATCGTCTGGCGGAGAGAGAGAAATTTGCGGATTGGATGGATCCAACATTCCAAGCTAGAAATCAACACGGAGAGGACCAGGACGTCGCTGGACTAAGAAAATAATACGACGTGACCATTTGTTTGAGGGGATTGTTGGTCCAGTTCGTCCCATTTTCGCTATTCCTGGAGTGTGGAGTGGAGAAAGGTTTGTCATTCCAGGATGACGGAACCCACCGCTGGTGCTGCTGAACTACCACGCCGTCAGCGATCCATCAAGGATCGATTGAAGGATGGCATCTCATCATGGCAGTAAGCATACAAGAGCTAATTGCCGTTGTGCCAATAAACAACGTGTAAGCGAGAAGAATGGCGCAGGCCCCTGCTAATAAAGATCTGATTTCTTACTCTTCCCCAGAACAGAACATTCTGGAGACAGGGGAGCGCAGTTTCCATTTTCCTCGCTTACATGATAATGAAATGCAAAAACTAAACTGACTGTATAGCCAGGTGCCGCTGACGTGTACTGATGACACAGCACAGGTGTTGCAACTTGGTCTTTTTAATATATACTATGATCACTAACACGCATTCAGTATGAGGTCCAGAGAGGACCGTATAGGGAAAGAAACTGCATTCAGAAAAGAATAAACAGCCAGAGGGAGGGAGAATAGAAAGGAAACTGGCAGTTCTTTGCCAAAGTCGGATGTTCGCAGTACAAAGGTACGATCGTTTTGAAACACTGCGAGCTAAAACAGAAGGTCAACAGGACTTAATATCTCGAGGTGCACAACAACGTACACATTATTGGAATAACTCGATCTTTAAGTCAAGAAGCTGAGAACTTCTGTGAGAACTTGCAAGTCTCGTTTTTAGTTCGTAACCAACTATCAAAGAAGGCTGAACTGATTTTTATCAAAGGTATTGATGATAAAAACTAGGACAACGTTATCATTTGATCGCTGGGAACTACAATAACTTACCTGCGATTAGCCGGCGAGTCGTTGGTCATTTGTAGACCTCCCTGGGTGTCTTTAATCCTACAAAGAATTTTTTCCCCACTTCCCAAACTCGTTTACGCTGGTTCACTTTTATGGTCGTACTTGGAGTTTGCTTTGCATGATGCAAGAACGAGACATACAGTGAAAGTGGTCGTTCGGTATTTGACGGCAGTCGTTTTACACCTCAGTTTGCATGAGAGACCAAGTTTGAGTGTTGCCACTAAGTTTGTTGTTTTACTTTTAAAATGAGTTTCAAAAAGCTCTTTTCATAAGCCAAGTGAACCTACAATCCACATAGCTTTCCGAAACTCAACTAGGTCCCACCGTCCCTTTCTACTTCCTGAACCCAAACAGCTGAACCTGCCACATACTAGTACCGAGGGACGTTCTTTGAGACTACGCTTCGACAACGTTTTCATCAGCTGATAAGTGAATTTCGGTTTATTAAGACTAGGAATACCAGTCGCATATTCTGAAAAGCCGGTCATGGCCAGTTTAGAACGTAGCTCCCAGGCGAATAGTGTTTCTACTACGCTTATCTTGTGTTTATAGTGACCTAAATCGTGACTTCTAAGTGGACATAACATAGACTAAACCAGAAAATACTGGCATCATGTAAACAACGCTTGTGCTTGCTTCTGGAATTGCCTTTATTTAAAAAAAAAAAACCTGAGCGAAGAAGTTTCCTATTGCAACCATGTTTGGCAGACATTTAACCGTGCCCCAATCTGTTGAGCGAAGGAATTCCTCAGGATTCGATACACCTGGGACGCAGCGGAAGAAACTGCTGGGCGTTGCGGCACTGAGCCGATCACTGGGGAATTTAGTGGGTGGGATTGTTGAGCCCAAACTTCTGGAGGTGAAAAGCGAGGAAGGGTGGAATAAATCCGCTCCGGTTTTTGATCGACAAAGTCGAAGTCGGAAACAACTCTACGTTCCTTCTGAAAAAAGTCACAGGAGTCGTTCTTTTGACGTCAGTAAGCGTTTGCCAAAGTTAACGCTGCTACCGCAGCCGAATTTCGGTGATGGAGAGGATGAAGACGAAAACAATGCAGAAGTAGACCAAGCTAAAGGAGTACCGAGTATAGCAGTTGAAAGTTATAAGGGAGCCAAGAGCTTTTACAGTAAGAAGAATGGGAATGAATTCGAATCCCGAATTCAACGAGAGCGAGCTGACACGTGGAGTTGGTGGAAGAGTCCACCGAGTCCCCAGGAATCGATTCCTTGGCGAAGTTCTTCGGTGAATGACTTGAGCGAAGTCTTTCCAGCTAGCAAACCGAAGAAAAAGTCCAATTTGCTATCGACCGTTCTGAGTAGAAATCTTGGGTGAGTTTTTTCAGGAAGCTTCGAATCGTATGACTGCATCTAAATGGAGTGAAAATATACTCGCGCGCTTTGATAAAGGGTATTTACAAGCAACATTAACCGAAGGTTTGGCGCCCTCGTGTTTACGTAGTTCGGAACACTGCCGCCAGTCTCATGGCCGTAGAGGTGGATTCTCGTTTTGGAATTGTTCGTTCCTTCGTTTGTTTACCTGATTAGGGGGAGTTACACACTTAGGGATGAATAATCTCTCATCCGAAATAAAAAGCTAAGTTTCTTGATGACCAAGCCGGGATTGAAAACCATAGCCGGGTTCGTTTTGCACCGTCGACTTAAACTTAGACTTTCCAGACTTCCTTGACTTTTGCTTACGGGCGTTCGTTTTAGCCTACACTTGGAAAGTTTACCGGAAGTCTCGAGTCAAAACGAACGTTTGTAAGCAAAAGTTTACCACTGCTCCACCCACGGGGCGGTGCTTGTAGAAAGTAAACAAAAGCAATATATGAATTGTTCGATATCAACAAAGGAGATACAAAAGCAAGAGGCGGGGTTAAGTTTAAGTCTAGGCACAAGAGTACACGCTATAGACTTGCCTGACTTTGGACCAAAACTAAAAGTCGACTTCCAAAGTTTAAGTCGACTAGCTAAAGAAAACGCTTATAAGCCCAAAGTTTAGCAAAGTCTACCTGTCTCGAACGCTTATAAGCACAAAGTCTTGGGTCGGCTTAAAAAGTCGGCTTAAACTTTGGTCAAAACGAACGCGGCTCATTTTTTTGCCTGCTTTTGGGCGACGACATAAGCTTAATGTGACGCAATAATGAATACTGCCCGGTAATCGAACAAAGGTCCTCTGCTGACCGGGATCGGTAGCTTGATCTTATGTCTCTCTGTAATGCTTTCTTGTTCCAAGAAAAGGGGAAACTTTGAAGCAGAAAGATATAAAAGGACTAGCGAGTAAATATACCTGTCTTATCTTACTATGCATACTTAAATACAGTACAGGGATTTGTATATATACCGGTAGAAGCGCAAACGTGAATTTGCCCAAACATTGAAGAACAGGAAAGTCATTCGAAAGCTTCCTAAAAGTTAAGTGTCGTACCTAAAGGAAGTTTACAACTCTGTAGGGAGCTCTTAGCGCTTTTCTTGCCTTATCAGGAGTCGATAGCTTGGCACGTGATAAGATCCGATATCAAAAGATTTCTGAGCTGCGTAGTGCTGGTAAATAAAAGCTAAAAAGTGAATGGCCTTTAAAGAAAAAAAAAACGATTGTATGGGTATCAGAAAGAAAGATAAATCCTCCGGAGCATTCTCAAGTTCTTGATGGCTACCATGTTTGAAAACTTATAACGCTAATTGTGTCATTGTCATGCCAACTCATTTTTTTCTGAAGCTCACGAAGTGTACGTGTTTTGCCGGCGCTTTTTAACTATAAGCGATAGATTCTTTTGCTTTAATTGAAAGTTTTCAAGTTTAAGAACCCGGATTACTTAAACTTGCAAGACTTTGCATTTCAAACATGTTTGATTGCGATCGACTTGAAGGGAAAACTTATTTTATTATGCAACAGATTACATGAAATACAGTATCTATGGCTGTAGTGCCAAGAGCAAAAGAGGCGACTTGAGTAGAAGTCTCTTCATTTCAGCACGTTAAACTTGGCTGGCATAAATAATAAGGAAGACTAAATTATCTGTGTTGCGTCGAAGTTTGTGACCGGATAGGACTCGATTTTCAAACGAAAAATATGCTTAAGTATTCCAGGTGATTCTTATGCTTAAAATCATGTGCCTCGGACTTGATATGCATAGACGTGTTTGGAAGAATAAGGTGACTTTTTGGTCGATCTATCGTTGAGAACTCTAAGGTCCAGCTGAAGTCATCAGTTATCATCTGCCGTAAGTAGCGTCAACAGCGTTTGCCGATGAGTGCTTCAAAATCGGTGATGTCAGTTTCAGGTGGAATAGAACTAGGAAAACAGCCTATCGTCAAAATGAAAAATCGACGTTTTTCTTTGCAATCGCCTAAGACTTGGTCGGCCCTGTTATTTCGATCGAGCAAGAAAAAAGAGTCTGATAAGTATAGATCCGAACAAAACTTGTCGGAGACCGAAATGTATCAGTGTGACGGTGTAGTGGGTCGTATGAAACGTACCGAAAGTTTGCAAAGTTTTCCCTTTCCTCGGTCGCAGCCAGAGGTGGATGCATTTGCCTCTTTTACGGAATTTCTGGGAAGAGATGCGCCAACAAATTCGCCAGACTTTGGGCCATCTCCGGCATACGGCAGTCAAAACAGCCTTAACTTGGAGCAATTGTCCACCCAGGAAATGGATGTGGGGCGGATGTTTTCTCCAACTGAAAATGCCGACAACCTCGTCACGGCAAGGTCGCTTGAACGGGTGGCTGCGAGCGCTTCTAGTGAAGTCAATAGTAAAAGCATCAGTACCAAGTCGCGCATTAATCAATTTTTCCGTCCACGCTCGCTTTCTGAAAACAAACGTCCAACTCTTTCGAACTTCTTAACCAAACGTCGAAGTTCAGTTGCCGGTTCCAGCAACGCAAGTAATGCCCAGGCTGCTGCTCCAGATCCGGCTAGTCCCGATCCGGACAAAACAGTGTCTCCTACTAAAGTATTTCGCAAATTTTCTTTCCCCAACTTCCGTCCCCGATCCAAATCCGAAACTCGAGGTTCATCTCCGAATCTTGCATCTCCTACCCCGGAAGATTCCGCTTCTTTACCTACAGAATCAGAGGATTCTCATACTGTAACGCCGTCCTTACCACCAGCGGTACCTGCTCCCGTCAACCCGCAATTTTCAACATCACAAAGGCAGAACTTCGCCAGGAAAAGTCATTATCGACAGCGCTCCAAATCAGAGTCGCGAAGTTCCAGTAGTTCCACTCCGAATCTTACTGCCGGTCTGGCCCAGCGCCGACGATCGGTGGGTGTAAGTTCGCAGACGAAAAACGACTTTGAGGAAGTCCAACGTCGATATCCGCGGCGTCCTAAGGCTTCCCAGCCAACTTCTCCACCGACGCTGCTAAATCCAACGCCAATTGCTTTAGAAGTCCTACCCGAAGGTGTCCAAGTCCATCACGAATCACGGCCGACGTTGTCGCCCGAGTCAGCCGTCCTGGCTATGCCAACAGTAATGGAATTAGCCTTGTCCGCCATTGTCGTTAACGTAGAACCGATCGTTCGACGAAGAAGCGCGTCCATTGCTCTCGGGTCGAAGGAGCCTGATCCCAACCTGTTTGCCAACGCCAGGGAGTTCAAATCTTTCCGGACGCGGTTGGAAAACGTTCGCAAGACTGCTCGCAGTGTCTTGCGGAAAAATGAAGGTGAAAGCGATCAACCCTTGGCCGCTGATTCGGGTTCAAATGCCTTGGGAGACGATAACAACGCTCCATTAACTCCAAAACGGAAAGATACCAAACGGTCGCGTCAGAGGAAGAGTTTTTCGGGCGATCGTGCAAAATCCGTTAATCTTGACAGGTAGAATTGTTGATCAAGTCCGAGTCGTCTTTTTTTTTCCATGAAGCCGCTTGAGAGGGTTATATAGTACGTTAAATGTTCCCCACGTTGCAAGCCGTAGATTCTGTTCAGGACATTAAATGTAAATAAAGCCAAGTTAAGTCAGCGTCGTCTTAGGACTTTTTTCCCTTGTGGATTCACCTATTCAACTTAAATCACACACACTTTTGTCCATGGAACTCACCTATTTGGGTTCAATCACGCGATTAACGAACACATCCGTCATACTCGCATGGTTGGTGTTAAATGTATTTGCATAGCCATTGTATGGTCAGCACGGAATTTGACCATGGGGAGAACGTCCTGCCGTGTTTGAACTAGAAACGAGTCCTTTGCCGGAGGGCTGACATTCCTTATAAGGCGGAGCCAGGGTCTTTCCTGAATGTTACAATGCAACAATGATTGCAAGTCCGTCTAGTCCATGGTTTGGTTAAATGCTACGAGATTCCTCAAGGCCGGGATGGGAAACGCTGCAACACTCTTAAAAGTTGGTTAAGACTTCCTGAGCTTTTAAGCCAAGTGCCAGCTCTCGCAGGTATTCCGGACCAGTTCGCCTTGTACTCGCCGTGATCAAGGTGTTTCAGTTTACTTTTATATACTCCGTACGTTATGCGCTATGTAACGTGTTTTCCACATTGTTTATTGTATTTACATTAGACCCCTTCAGAGTGATCACCCTACTAGAGTAATGCCGTATGTTATGCCGTCTCAGTCGGAATTCGATGTGACTCGTTTCACTATTTGGAAAAGGCACAAACACCGCAGCTCGCATTTTATTCAGTGTGTCTCAGCGGTGGCCTTAAAACGTGGACAATGGTAAAACGAAATTAACCAACCCGAAAGTCTTTGTAGAAAACGAAATCATAAATAAGGAATAGAAGCCAAGTTTTTTACGCCTAAAAAAGGGAGAGATTGGGATTTGTACTCTCTACCTGAGTGTGTGACCTACTAAAAAGGTTTTAATGGGAAAAGGGAAACCAGAGGTCGAAATTATGTCGGTCACGTTTTGCTGGTAAACCCACACGGTGCAGAATTTTACAACATGATGACATTGCATGTCACAAAGGTTTTAAGGCTGAATTTTGAGGTTGACAAGCCCAAAAGCTTTCGTCGCAGTTAGCTCCAGAAGCTCCCAAGAAGACTTTTCTGTTTTGCGGGGCGAAAAATAAGGATGCGTGATCAAGAGCACGTCAGCACGATTTTAGAAGCCTATGCACTACACACACCCGGACTTGTATCTTTTCTTTTCTTTATCTGTTCTCTCAGTGGGCCTTGTGATATACATAATAGAGTAATCTAGATGGAACTGGTTAACTTATTCATGATATCTTTGTATTTTTCCCTTTTGGTAACTTTGTTTACGTTGTTGTTTACAGGACCAAGAGTCGTAGCGTGGACCAGAGCTTAGCTACCGCTTTGGATGCAGATGTTTTCAATCGATTTGGCAATGCCAGTAGCACGAACCACTCAAGTAAGTGCGCATACCCCCATAGCCCTTTGGAATGTTTTTTGGGGGGAGAGGGCTGTTTCTGGAGTTTTGGAGTGTTGCCATATGCTACCGTAAGGGGGCCGAATCCATGCACAACTAATCTAGGAGAGGGGGACAGTTTCTCTAACTTCTTGGGAGACTCTCAACAGTCTTATTCTTTTTTAAAAACAAAAGCCACGGAGGATCAATAATGACATTACCCCAGGAAGCAGTTTCATTTGCATAGGTCGTCGCAGCGTGCTTAGTGGTGGCTTGGCTGCTAGGCTTTCCCACTTTTGGCTTTCTCTTATTCGCAAGAGAGGATTCGTGAGATCTTTGTCAACGTGCCAAAAGAAGCTACACTCGATTTTCGTCTCCTGTCTTGCCAGTCCTATTACCCTTTCCTCCCTTGCCCCCATCCTCCCCAATGTAGCTCCGCCCAGTAATAGAAAACTGCTGTGAGTAAGTTTGCTTTTGCTGAGCCTGTCTCCGCCAACCAAGTTCACAATCAATAGTCGACAGCTTCCGCGTGTGTATCTATTAGGTTCGGTTTCCGAGTTTTTCTCTCTCTGAAGAAGTCAGAACGAAAAATGGGAGGGATTTTTGCCTTACATTTCAGTCTTGCCTTTCGGCCTTGTCTGCCGCTCATTTTTCCATCTCGGTGTGTAAGCTAAGTTTCCATTTGCTTCTCGTCTTGTGCAGGAGATGAAGACGAAACGCGGAGTTCCAGTTTTGGGCCACGCCCAACCACGCCTACTGGTGACAGAAGGTCAAGCGGATCCGGCAGTACTCTGAAACTGCCTCCCGAGGACACTACGATGTATACGGTAATTGAAAACCTACTATTTTTTTATTAAACATTACAGAAAGTAAGATTTTGCTCTTTCGAATTGTTATTTATTATTATTATCTTTTTCTTTAATGTTTTTCTTTGGTTATTGCGTGATCTTTAGGTTCAAGCTTCAGACACATTGAGCAGCTTAGCCGCTCGCTTTGACACCACACCTTCGGAGTTGGCCGCATTGAATCGTCTATCAGCACGATTGCTTTTTCCGGGCCAGGTCTTGTACGTGCCTCACAAAGTTGAAGAGGCGAGCCAAGACGTGGCTGCGGCAGGAAGATCCACACCGACCAGTCCTTTTAATCAACCGGTGGAAAAAGATGGATCTGCGGTATTTGGTACTCCTCCTAAAGAAACTCCTCAAGAGTCAGGTATGTTTCTTTTTGTTTGGTTTTCTGTCCCGTAATGAAAAAAATCTCCTCTTTTAATATCAATTAATAGCTGTATTGGAAAGTATACGAGCTCCAGGCTCACCACGTATTTGTCGCCGAGACCCACTGAGTTCCCTGTGGGGCAGCACGCAGTCAGGCGGCCAAGGCTCGAGTACCGAAATGGAACTCAATAGCACGGAAGTCCCTCTGTCTTTAGAGGAAGAACGAATCCAAGACCGAGAGGCGTATGACAAATTTTTAAAGATTAACGTGCGTCACATCACTGATGGACAGGTAAAAGGCAATTGGCCATAGGAAGAAAAGACAATTAAGGGAGTAATTTTGAGCTGAATGTTTTCTTGGTTGCTATGTGGTTTTCAGGGTGTCGTAGCGGGCGTTCTCTTGGTTACGCCGAATGCACTCATGTTTGATCCCAACGTATCTGACCCCTTGGTGATCGAAAATGGACCTGAAAAATATGGAGTTATTGCACCCCTGGAGTGCGTAGCCAGTGCAGGATTGTACCCTGACATTGCCCATATGCGACTAAGTGATGTTTCACCCAACAAGTAAAAAAAAATCGTCTTGGGACCTCAAGGTAGCATTTATTTTGATTATTTTTGTGTGTAGGTCAATAGAAGTCACCAAACCCGATTTGTATTACCCGTTGGATTGCCCGCTGTATAAGAAGTACGTGCTTGCGGCTCAAGCTAACCAAACTCAGGTTGAAGATTCAGTTGAGAACCAAAACAATCAACCTCAGGAACGATTGGACCAAATAGCTCTTCAGCTAAACGAAGCAATAAACGACGAGAATCAAACCGAGTCCCAAACCCAAACCTTGGAACTAGAAGAAGAGTCAAGCCAAAGCAGCGGGACTCGCGTTTCTGCGTTAACGAGGCAACTCAGTGAAACAGTCAACCCTTTGCTGGCCAACTTGTGTCTATCCGATTCCAGCCCTTCTTCCAGCACGTTGATTGCCTTAGAAGAAACAGGCGAGTCGAAAGATTCCATGTCTCCCATGCCAGGAACCTCGCCCAACTTGGCCACGATCATTGAATGTGTCCCGGAAACTAAACCAGAGGACCAGGAGCACGTGATCCGTCTCCAAGTGAAAATGGATTCGGAGAGTGGCTCGTCTCCTTCGGAGCGCGTTTCTGCTGAAGAAGAGCAATCCAGGCGCGTTAACTCGACTAGTTCAGCAAGTTCGGTTGAGAAAATGGGCGAAGATGAATTCAAACCGAAAGATCCCTTCTCGTTACTCCTTATTGCTCCGAAAAGAAGCGAACCCGGTACGCGGTCCAAGGAAGATACCAGTTTGGAACACGAAGAAACCTTTACGCGCAGTTTGGAAGAAAAACCTTCCGTTACGGATCCCATAGGCATTACTAATCAAGCCCGAGCAAGGCATATCAGTGCAGGCGGCAACCGCAGCCATGTACGAAATTCCCGCTTTGTCCCGGGCGGTTCCGAAACCTCGCAAGATGGCACGCCTCCTTCTTCATCTTCGCCAGAGAGTCGAGGCCATAAAGTATGCTTCCTTAACCTTTATTTTAACTATTTCCTTTGGAATTTCCTAAACAGTTTTTCAAATGTAGATGTTAAAACGACTTTCGTATCCTCTGGTTTGGATGGGCGAAAGTTTCAGTTCGGACAAAGACCCTGCTGCGACTCAGACCAGTGAACAAGCTCCTTCCGAGTCAGTTTTCTCCCGTGTATTTTCCAGGTAAAGTCCAATAGTTTTTCTTTATTGAATGGAAACGTATAGTCAGTAGTTTCGTTCATTTTTAAGAGAAGCGGCTTTTTTGAATCTAGCTTTTTCGTTGTTTTTTCTCATTCAGTTCTTTCTCATTTTGGTCTTTTATATTTTCTTATTTTAATTGTTGCGCATGTATGGTAATGGAGTAGTTCTCCTCGTTATTTTGTGGACTTTAGCAGTGGATTGTTCACTCGAGCACCGGAAGAGTGTGCTAAGGTTCGTGATCTCAAAGAATACGGGGCAACGGCCAAAGTACTTTCGGAGGCGGGCATCAGGTAAGTTAGGACAGTAGTCAAATTAGAAAAGGGGGTTTTGGCATGTCAACTGTTTTTTGCGTGATATTTTTCAACTCGAGATTTTTCTTAAAATTTGAACTTCAGCTAGATATGTTAACGTTTTCTTATTTTGCGTACTTTTTAGACGCGCATCCAACACCAGTGAAGTAACGGCACGGCCTGGACGTGCGGTACTTAAAGCTTCGCCTTCCAGTGCCCCAACAACGGCCAAAATGGGATATCGCAGCATGGTATCGGTGGACGATGTTCCAGAACTTTTTGCTTCCTTTGACAGTAAGTTTAAATACGTGATTTTCCTTTTAAAGTAATTTTTTCAGGTCATGTTTGTTTACTTGCAAGGCAAGTTGAGTTCAAATGCCAGTAGTCAAGCTTATAAGGCAAATTTAGTTAGCTGTAGTTTAAACATAGAATTTGGTTGGTTGAGTTGGATGCTTTCCACTTCCACCAAATTCGGTATGTTTGTTGTTCTGCCTGGTAGTAGCAGCTGCTTTAATGAATCAGACTGAATTAAGTTAGCTAGTCGAGCGGCTAATTATGGAAATAATTTGTTATTTCTTGCTACCTTGGAAAGTTCACGCCCCACAGTTCCCTATCCTTGATTACGTGGGTATGTAAACACACGGCATAGTAGTTGCTTCTTCCTTTGACCACTTTCAGCTTTTGTGTCCTGAAAATTTCGTCTTTATCATTTGGTAGAACTTCATTTGATTCCGTTTTAGACAGCATGTACAGGCTGGTTTCGATGTCTTTATTTGTAGTACGAAAAAGAGCTAAGCAACTGCGCCAAACTAGGACGGTTTTTAATAAGACACACATTGTTGTAGAATTGATTCCCAAACCGGCCCAAGCGTGTGAAGATCCGCCAATGTACTTACGAATTCGGATGGGTAAACCCCTGAACAAAAAGATTTCTCATTCAACGCCTCTGATGTCATACGGCAAAAAGAAGATGCGACCGGAGTATTGGTTTAGTATTCCTAGAGATAGGTATGTATCTGAACTTTGGACTAATTCATAACAGGCAAATGGACTAATTAAAAAGACTAATTGCGTTTTTTTTTTTTTTTGCTTTTACCTAGGGCGGATCATCTATTTCGGTTCTTTTTGTTATGGACGCCAAACGTGTACGGCGAAATTGACGTTGTTCAGGCAGGCGAGCGTGGTTTCTTGCTGATCGAGTCGGATACCGAACTGTGGGATGAACCAACGGATGTCCAGGTACGAAGCAAAGTGACACGGAAAAGACGGTCCAAGAAGGATGCAGGCAAAGACAGAGACACGGAGGAGGAGGAGGGTGGTGATGATGAAGAACGAGGAAACGATATTGGAGACATTGCCAAGGAATCTTGGGAGGTAATGCCTTTTTCGAGTGTACCTTTTAATAATAACAGCCTTGGCATGGGGAAGTATCGTTAATTTTTTCCCTCTTGTCAATCCATTTCTCATCTTTTTCCACTGATTTCTACGCCTGGGGAATTGAGGGCTTTGTTTCAGTCCCTTCCTACATTCGCCCATAGTGCTCATTTTGAACCCGTTACGTTTCCTAACCATCCATATTTTTCTAAACTTTATGTTTGCCGCCAAACTGTTTTATGTTTGCTGGGCATTTAAACTTTCATAATAGGCAGCAAAAGCGCCGTACGTACGCCTCATTCACTTGATTAAAAACCACACCGTGTCAGAAGATACCGAAGAGGTGGGCAGTAGTACTCGTTGTAGACCAAAAACTCGGTGTTATCTCACCCAAACGTTCCTTGAAAAGAGTATCGCGCACATTTAGATTTGCTACCATAAACACGCATAGATTTTTAGTCGTTAATGGTTAGATTGTATGGGCTTTTCTTTGTTTTTATTCACCTAGTTGTATTACAGTGTGATTATGAATTTATTCCGACGTAATGGACTCACGTCCGGTCGTTAGTAACTAGCATGCACCGTCACGAATTTTGTTCTAGCACCTACTAGTAATTTTGCACCAACAGGCATTCGTAATTTGTCCTCGTCGGCACTTTTCAGTGTTGCCATTCAAGCAATGACCTAAGGTGACCTTTAGGTAGGAAAACAACCCTATATCCCATAGTCCAGCCTTTTTGCAAAACTCGCTGTAGCTGAAGTCATAGGCATACCTGACGAATGAGCTGTCACCCATGTGTGGTAACGAGAATAGGCGGGGTTTTGCGTAGAACCAGGAAAATTGCACAGCCCCCAAGCGTGGAAGCCCGAGTCCGAACAACTTGTAGTGAGTGAGAGAGCCCTCAATAGCTAAGCGCTAGAGAGAAAGGGATAACGCTACTTGTGGTGTGGGACTCCACTTCCCTTAGCTCCGTAAACAACACAGTTGGCAGATAGGGAAGGACAAGTTACCTGTCCATTGCAGTCGAATATTTGTTCTGGGTTTTTAACCGTGTGTTTTGCCTTTTTTAAAACCAAACTCTATTCGTTAAAACAAAAAGAAAGGTGTCCCTATAAACGAAAATGGCGCGAAGCTGCGAAGCTGCGCAGCAACGTGTGTATTGAACCCGTAAATAGGTTGTTTACAGACATCGACTTTGGGTGAAATGTGATCTATCTGTGATGCCAGTTTTGTCCTAGTTGTCTTCAGAAGACAATAAGTGTACAAGTTTACAATACTTCTGGTTTTACCGTTGGAGGCGTGTTGGTAAAATTTAAGCATGTCCAAGCTGAAGACGAAGAACAAAACAGCTTCGGCTGTGTCGACGACCCCGTGCTCCAAAAAGACCTCGAAAATGCTGGCTTGTCTTCCTGGGCGCCTTAAGAAAGTAGCCTTCGTTTATTTTTACAACACTTCTTATTTTTTCCCCTTTCTTACAATATAAACAGAACTAGCACTTCATATAGGGCGTGTATTCCTAGAGTTTTCAGCTTACTGTATAGCATAACAGTGAGGGAAAGTTGGGGGGTTTGCTTCTACAATACAGGCCACGATATGTAGGTCTTGCTTGCCTTGTTGTGTCGGTGGCTGTTATTGATCTTGAGTATCCCAGTTTACTGGACCAAATATAGGCCAATGCTGGCATGAATTCAACTATGGATTGGTAGCAGGCCAGCAACGAATGAACCTATAGAAAGTGTATTGGTTCTGAAGGGAAATTGTGGCTAACCTTTTAATAAGATAATGTTTCGTTTGGGAAAATTGCGTGGCTAGTTAGAAGCATGAACGTCACGCACACAGTATTCTTGTACGTCAGACAATGAAACCGGAGCGTGTAACCTGGTACGAGTCGTTCCGATGTTGTGTGCTCCTTGCAGTTTGGCTGAATCGTTGAAGAAAACGAGATGAATTTTCCTCCTTGCATGTCCGCTTTCCGTGTTTAGACTTAGTTATCACACTTTTTAACTCTCACTTTCAAAATAAGGGTGTAATTCTAATCGTTAATTGGCTTTTTATATGGACTTCGTAGATTGTGTCAATGAACGTTTATGGCTCCAGCTTGAGCAGTTTGGAATTGGATAATTATTTGCCCGAGTTAATCGGACTTTCGGACATTTTGACTGATGATTGCCGTAGACAGATAGCCAAGCACTTGCCAGCCAGAGCCGAAGGTATATACACGATTTGGTCTATATTCTGTTCTCTAATTTTCTTTTCTTTTGTCTCTGTGTGTGGTTGTAGGTTACCCATGGACTTTGGTCTTTAGTACCGCCCAGCACGGCTTTAGCCTAAATTCCATGTACCGGAAGATGGCTAAAGTAAATAGCCCCATCTTATTAGTCATTGAAGATACACAAGGACATGTAAGCTTTTCCCCCTTTTTGTTTTGTTTAAAAAACTATTTTTTTTTTAGATTTTTGGTGCTTTGACTTCGTGCGAGTTACGAGTTAGCGAATTATTTTACGGCACGGGCGAGTCGTATTTATTTGCTTTCAGTCCCGAATTGCGTATTTTTGGTTGGACCGGGGAGAATACTTATTTCGTCAAAGGCAACAATGAAAGCATTGCTATTGGAGCTGGAGAGTAAGTGTCTTCTTAAAATATTGGTTCTTGTGGTTAACCGTAAAAAAATTCTCTGCGTTAGTGGGAAATTTGGGTTATGGTTGGATGGTGACCTTTATCAAGGCCGCACACAACCCTGCAAGACTTTTGGAAACGATCCTTTAACGCCAGACGAAGACTTTTTAGTACGAGCTCTGGAATGCTATGCTTTCGTCTGATTTTTTTCCTGGAAATATATGAAGTATTTTTGACAAGATTTCCCAACCCCGTCGTAGAGACTGGAAAAAAAATCCCAACCTCGCCAAATAGTAATTACATGAACAACGCTATTTGTTTTCTTTTTCCAAGCGGGACTGCTCAAGCAAATTAAAAAAATCCTCGATTTCATGCTATTGAGTGTCCCTAAATTATCCTTTGAGTTAAATACCCAAGTTGGTTGTGGTAGATAGAACCCTTCCTGCATAAGCACGCGATGTGTCTAATTGTTAGGGTTCAATGGAAATTGGAAGCGCATGAACCAAGACACGATTGTTGGTGTATAGTATACAGATTGTTGCAGTTTGTCGAAACGACTACTGATTGGCGATTTTATTAGGTTAGCTCATACACTTGTTCGCTATGGGAATACTTGAGTTGTAAACAAAAAAAGGACGAATTGCTGTATGTGTTCTAAGCCAATACCTGTACTCATCCCATTGAATAGTATACATTGTTGTTGGAGTGGCTTGTTGGTTCATTGATTAGAGTGAGATTCTAAACATTTGGTGGCTTAATCAGTTCAGCAAAGTGAACGAGAGAACTTGAGAAAGTAGCTCTAAAACTTATCCCCGGGAAGCGGTATTTATTTTCTCGGAAAGGGTGCTGCTATAGAAGCATTGTCTGAATCGCCGCGCATCTGTGCCAATTTGTTTTGAGTCATGCCCGTTTCTGTGAAAAGGGCGCTCCAAGGCTGGCTTCCAGTTCCACGTGTTTTTCCTACCAGGAACGTGATTGTGACACACAGTGTTTTGATCCAACGCAGGCCACGTAGTTCTACTTTTCTTGCAAGGTAAGCGAAAAGGTATTAGTGATCGAAGCTGATTTAATAGCACATGTACTGATATTTACCTTGCTAGTGTGCAGTTGTTGTACCCTTTGAATTAGATAAGATAGATATTGCAACAAGACGACAGGTTGAACTGCCGAATAAGCTGTGACAACAGAAGGTTAGTAGTGGTATACGTGGGTAGGTGGCTCTCGTGGGCT
>JAGJRP010000678.1:0-32873 GCA_022832235.1 Lepidurus couesii
CATTCCCATCGCAAAAAATTCCAACAAAATAAAAGAAGAAAACAGATCCATTTTTTTACCGAAATATTTTTTGGCAGTGACTGTTAGCAAACGCCCTTCTTTTCGTTGCTACGATAGTTTACTAGTTTTCTCCCTAGAATGGTCAATTAAGGACAACCGCATTCATCGACCACCATTTTGGGTAAATCTCGCTTGATGATGTTCATATCCGGTCCGAAGTAAATGAGAGACATGGAAGAAAATTTGGTGGGAGCGCAGCATGGTTGCAGATCAGGAAAGGCGTGGTCCATTCTACGAAACTCTTCCAACACATGGGAATGGTAGTTGAGGAAAGTATCGGGCGTGCGATGGGCTCCACCGCAGTCGCCTCGGCAGTAGTTGGCGTAGTACCCGCTAGGGGCGATGATCCAATCGTCCCAGCCCAGTTTACTGAAACTGACGAAGAAGCGCTGCTTGCAGCAAGCTCTGGTAGTAGGCGTGCACTCGAGCGCGCGCCTGCGCAGACGGTGCGACGTAAACGCCTCCGTTCGGATCACCAAAAACGGCCGCTGATGCCGTTCTCGACCTTCTGCTGGTGATTCCTCCATGCGGTCCCGATATCGCCTCTCGCTTTGCTGTCGAGCCGGGTTTTCGGGCTGCTGCTCCGAATTACTGGTAATGCTGGGGCCGAACAGGACCGGATGGACGTTTCTCCCACAACCGGCGCAATCCACGAGGAGGCGGAGCTTGGGGGAACCTGGTGAGTTGAACCACTTGTGGACAGCATCAGTTACGTTGAGTTTGAGCCATCCTAGACTGCCCATTGTGAATCGATGGGAAGACACCAGCTCCAAATTGCCCTAAACGAGGAAAAAAGAAAACAAAAACAAATTATTTTGGATAAGGAGCCTCTCGAGCCTTCATCTCGACCGGTAGTGGAAGACTGGGAAGCTTTGCTTTTAGTAAACAAGGGGTATGAGGTGCGTTAAAGGCGGTTATAGAGACCCCAAGTCGTTAACCAGTGCTAGACAACATTTAGGAAAAGAAAGCCCGAGGGGATTTCCTTGCCAAAACAAGGCTTGGAGGAATCATACCAAAAAAGTCCTAGAAAAAAAACAGCAGCAAGCCAAAAAAAAAATATGCACAAAAAGAGAGGGAAAGGCCAAATGGAGTAAGGTCGATGGCGATTGTCTGTGTTGGCAAGTGCTGGGTCGGCGCCTTCCTGACCCAAAGTCTCCGCCACAGCTATTGATCACTTGGCCTCTTTTGGCCCTTGTCCCGCTGCCGCAGCCGACAACGTCTCTTTTCAAGTCTTGGGACCTCAGCAAAAGACGACGCCTTTTGCGCTTTTTGGGTTAGGTCAACACCCAACAAATAGCCCGCCTTTTTTTATGAATTTTTGGATGGACCAGCACTTTCCAAACGTGGGGAGGGAAGCGTTATTATGGGCCTGTAAGTTGCCAAAAAAGGGGATGCGGCCATGGAAGTGTCTATACACCACGTTGCTATTCAACATGGTTAATGCTTTTCGTATAATAATGAGTGTGTAGCTAGTACTCTCATCGGTTTTGGGTTTCCATAACTGGACCCAATCAATACACGGGAAGAAAAACAGACCATCTAAGATAAATACAAAAAAAAAAAGAAAAAATGACAACCAAAAGTCTCCTTTTGGGCCACAGACTGAAAAACTACAAGACAAAATCGTTTCTTCTTACTTCCTCTTGTAACTCTTCTTTGGTCTGAGGGTACATAACCCATCCCCCCGCCCTGAACTAAATGGAATCTGTCTGGTGATGGATGATCCCAACTACTAGTCGATATAAAGCCTGATAAAACCGTCTCCCTTCTCTACTTTTTGGCTATGTTCCTTACTTTCCTTTTTCTTTTTAACTCAGCTTCGATTAGCCGGTTTTTAGAGAGAGAAAATAAAAGGAAAAACAGAATCATTCCATAAACATCCACAAGAGCGAAGAAAAAAACGCCATCTTGCTCGTGTTTTGTTCAACATAAGTATCAGGAAGCAGGCCTGTAAATACTTACCGCTTGATCCGTCGACGTGGTGGTATTGCGGTGGTAGTTGTGGGGTCGGAAAAGGGGCGGAGTAGCCACGTGGGGTTGATGCACGGTGAACACGTAGAGTGTCATGTTGGACCGGTGGTGTCGGAAAGGACGGGAAGCGGCATGGTGCTGATTATGGGCGATAGGCGTATGCTGCAGATCCACCCACAACATCGCTGAAGTGACTCGAACACTTTGTTCTTTCTCCCTGGCATGGGAAAACTCCAAGAGGGTCTGTTTCCCATTCCATAAGGGACCTACATAAAGCAGCAATGAGATATACGCGCAACAATGAAAATTAAACCGCCATTTTGGACACCACAATCAGCAGTTTGGGAAAACTGTACCAAGTACTTGTACAAAACGTTGTACAAGTGATGCTAGGGAAGTACTTAAAAGGATTTTTTTTGTCGGATATAATCGATGAAAATTAAACGGCCGCTTTCAAGAAACTTAACCAGCCATTTTTAGAAAAATGCAACCGCCATTTTGGACAACATAACAATCAGCAGTTTTGGAAAACTGTTCCAAGTACTTGTAAAAACGTTGTACAAGTGATTCGGGAAATAGTTAAAAGGAACTTGTCGGGTATAATCGAACAAAATAGTTTAGATTGGCAAACTTGACAGGCGATAGATCGTTCAAGTTTAAGTACATGCAGGTACCGGGGCTTCCCGCTAAGCTGGTTTGCATATGCTCCAAAAGATAGCATAACCCTAACCAAACATAATACGTCGCTCCTCAACAGGCTTTCGATAGCAAGCACGCATCGTCAAAGCTTAAAGGCTCGACAGCGTTTAAAGACATGTACACATATGCATAACAGAGAACATGAGGTGGACTAAACACGCGAGGAATGACTCGGCCGGCATTCCACCGTCTCACACCAAACAAGGTTTCCCCCTGCAAAGGTAAAGGTGCATACAGTCAGGGCAGCCAGCGGGTTTTGTTTCGCATGTGGGGCACCGTCGCTCATTTGCATAACGGCCCTTGTTTCGAGCTTATCGTCTTGCCGCATCAGTCTGCATGTACATCGAGGACCACACAAGCAAAAGCAGACAACCCCACAGGAGTATATATATCCTTTGGAAGAGCAGAAAGGTTCGACCCTTTCCACCCCTCAAAAAATTTGTATATACATGTATAAAAAACCCAGAAAGTAAAACAAAATAAGAACACAAAACAGGAGAGCAATGTACAACCAGAGATCTTGAAGCTTAAATACCTGGCTCTGCAAAGGCGATGATTTCCGACATTTTGGCTCCTGCTTCGTCATCCAGACTAGCTTCCATGGCCCCGTCATGATTATGCTGATTCTTATTATGAGAAGGACTACGCTGATGCAACGAGGATCCACTGCCGGCTGCTGCAGCCGAAGTGGAACTATGAGTCGACGAAACGGAACTACCGCTGTTGCTACTGCTGACGGGTTCCAACGTTTCTTCGGCCCGGAGCAGCGTTTCTAGGACGATGTCCCTAGACGGGGCAGCGGTGACGTTGGGAGGTGCTGACAGCCCCAATTTGTTTAAAATTTGGCGTTTAATGGCTTCCAAACGGGCCACGTCCGCGCTATCGTGAGCTTTGCTGCAAGCGGGACATGCAGTGGAGGAAGAAGACGGAGGACGTCGAGGAGCCAGTACAGCCGGGAGGGGATCCGGTAGACCAGGGCCAGGGCCAGGACCCATACTTCCTCCTGCCGAGGCCTGGACGGCGGCCAAAGGTGGCCACAACACGAGGACACTAATCGTAATGACCTGGAGGAGGAGGAAGACACAACGGTGGCACATGGCACCGCTGTCCACACCCAACATACTTTATCGTAGCACGCACGGGCACTACGAAAACACGACTGGCGTTAGCGGAACTGCAAGCTCCCTCCTCAACAAACTCCTACAGCATTCGCACCTATCAGGAATAAAATGAAAAACCAGATTATACTTGCTTTCTCGACATCACCTTTTTCGCCCAAAACTTGTCAGCTACTGAATTTCCATACAATTCAGATGACATACAACTCAAGATGAATCCGAAGAAAACTACTCACAAACAGTTTAGAAAACAGCAAAAATACTTAATGAACGAGTTATTCGTCATAGTTAAGACATCTAGATTTGGTTAGAGATTACTTCGGTAATGTATACTTTCTTAGTAGTAAAAGTAGTCAACGTACTTTAGTGGTCCGCACAGAACTTGCAAGGGTAGAAATCCCCACAACATGGCCAAGTAGTAAATGTGTATAGGGTCCGAAAGTCCGGGATATCCGAGTCCACCTCTTAAGAAAGACCCTACAGTCAATCCTCTGGCGTTTTTGGGTTTCATCCAAAGCTATCACATCTTCTTGCGACTTGGTTTTTAGGCTTTGTGATCTTGGAATCCGCTCAAAATCCTCCGAGTCCCAACGTTTCCAACGTTTTCAGTTGTTTTTCTTCTCTTTTATCGCTTACGGAGATGCTTCCTCGGTCCTATATAGACCCAATCGGGATGAAAAAGCACTACTGGAAATTGGTGGCTGACTAGCGTTTCCGAAAGATCTTCTGGGAAAGAACCACACCAAGTCGAGTCGTTAGGGAAAAAACTCAAAGATTTGTCGAAGGAAAGGATTAAGCTGTAACCTAAAAAAAAGGAGGGAAAGGCCCGTGTTGGTCAATTCGGGATGCAAGCGGGCCACCAACTGAGTACTGGGCACAGATCTTGGACACTTTGCCCCTTTTTAGTCTCTCCTTTTGGGCTGTCTCGTTACGAAGTCGACCGCGCGCCGAGGAGGATCGAGGACGAACGCAACTGCTCCAAGTATCTCTGCGCCGCGGCGGCGGATGGCTAAGTCAAACCAACCACCCATTGGGACCGACTGAGTGAGTGGTGACTTGACTGGAATCTGGCCAAAATGAAATAAAGCAAAAGGAGTTTGCTCAGGCGAGACATGAGCCAGACTCAATCTCTTCTCGTCTTGGCCTCTACTTCCATCCAAAAAAGAACAAATCCATAGCATAGTCTACCCGGCATTCTTTATACAAGCCCCACCCCTCTCCCCCCCAAACTAAAATCCAATACAAGAGAGACGTAAAAATCTCAACGGTCTTGATTAACCCAACACAAAAATTCCCAATAGATCAGATCCAAACGATCCCGACTCTGAATAAAAAAACAGGTTTCTCATATATTACGCGCTTGTTCGTGAAAAACAAGGTGAACATTACAAGAGGAACGGGTTCCTCTCGATCCAAAACCTCCCTAACTTCAGCAAACCATCCATATCTCGGTGTTTGCCTGTGCCCATTGCCCCACAAAGATGCCAGTCTCTGCTCTTTGCATGGTCATATATAATCCAGGGCGAGAGTTGGCGATGATAGGTTCTGATAGACACTCACTGGCAAACAGGTTCCATTATCTCACCTTTTCCCTTTTCTCGCCGACAGAAGACGTACTACACATACACATGAGAAAAACAGACTAAAAGAAAAAGAGAACTACGGTTCGGGCTTTTCACTTCGTCGATAGCTCATTTGCATTGTTGTTGCTCTTCCTTTTGTAGCCTTGGATATAGAGCACACCAACATCGATTAGAAATCCCGCTCTGCGACTTTGCTTTCTTGAAAATCCAAACCTTTCTTGAAAGTGTTGGTAGTTTTTCAAAGAAACGCGAAATAGAAAAAAAAGGAGCAAAAGAAAAAGAACTTGCGATGTCTTTGCGCCCAATGGACTGAAATCCGCATTTCTGGTACTTGAACAAGTCTGGGGTTGTTGAAGGCGATATGATGGGGTTGGGACACTCACACATTTGCATTTGGAATCTCCACCGACGCCTCTGTTTCGTCGGCATACAAATGGTGGATACTTGTCGACGACCTCGGGATTTTCCGCAAGCAAACGGGTGCTTTGGCTTGTTCTCCAGCCTCGTAAATGAAAAATAGACAAGCGTTAAGACCCAAGACAACGATGACGGCCCCCAACAGCAAAACAACGGCGCTATACGGATAATACTTTACCCGTCACATTCTCTGTTAAAAAAATAAAAGAAAAAAATGTCATACCAACTCAACAGACACATACACAATAGATTTTATCTCGTAAGCCTTTTTTGTCTTTGCATCTTTTTTTTTTTGGTAACTTTTACTTCGTTCAGTTTGTCCAGATTGCACAGTAAGGCACGACGCAGAAAATTCGCACACAAAGTCTCCATATTGAAGACTTTCCAAACAAAACACCCAAAATGCAATTTCACAAAATCATCCAATCACTAAAAACAAAAATCCCCCTTTAATGAATATTTTCCTTTAGGCAAGTATTAAGTAAATTGGCGACACACTTTCACGTAATTGTCAGTGCGAGGAAAGTTAAACAATACTTCCAAACTTAACTTTTGAGGCTAAATAAAAGTTAACATTTTGGGGGAATTTTTATCTCTTCTTTTGTGTGTTGTGGGGATAACGGAGTAATATTGGATCAGTAAATAGAAAACGGTACAAGTGGCAAGTCAGGGTGCACGAAACAACTAAAATAAGCTCTTTGGCCCATTATACGGAATGTTTAGTACGATAACTCCCCAAGAAAAAATTACTTAACAATTAAATGTTGGGAAATAAGACCAGAAAACGAAAAGAGCGCCCTGCACTCCCACTCTGACAATATAATAACGCATTTGTAAACCTTTTCCACAGTCTTCCCAATGTCTTCAACGTTCATTCACAAGTGCTCGAATTTCGAGTCTATTTCTAACTGTCATCTACCTACGCCAAAATTTTTCAAACAGAAACCGAGATAATCCATTTGCAATTGATATGCAAGCGTGAAATACGTCGATATGCCAAAGGTGAGGCACCAAAGTTGATAAAGCCCACGACCAGCCAAAAAAACTGTTCTTTGAGCAAAATTACCGCAACTGGCCAGAGCTTTTCTTTTTTTTTTGTCTGTTTCTTCCTTCTTCTCTCTGTAACTGTATACTATACAAACTTAAACTCCTAAATGGGATTGTTTTTCCGCCAAGCGTCACCTCCGAAACTCTCTCTACTTTGCTATAAACTAGGATTTCTTTTTGCTGGGGTCGTAGTTCTGGAATCTCCAACGTAACCGGGGACTGGATCCACACGTTTCCACTGTAATTTTGCTCTTGTCTTCACTAATGGCTAAACAACTTTTGGAACTTCCGTGCTGAATATAATGCGTCTAAAAGTGAAAGTAAATAAACGGGAGAATTGAATTACAGTAGACGTAATTGCATTTAATAGCGTAATTGCTCGTTAGAGGGCAATACATTACCTCGGGATCATATTCCCAATACTGATTGCCTTTCGCGCCATGGCAGGGATAGAGTATCACGTCTTGTCCAGAATAATCCAAGCAAGACTCATCACGTCGAATTTCTCCAGCTTTGCTCAACAACCAATACTATGGAATGCGAACAAAACACTCTTGTTAGATTAACCTTAGCATAACGAAATAAGGTAAAAATTTGTAAAAAACATGAAAGAAAAAGTCGTGTTTGTCAGTCTTAACGCAGAGCAAAAGTCACCTGATTTCCGCCTTGTTCGTGACAAGGCCAAAGTCCAACCGGTTTGTGCATATCATTAGCGCCTGCCGCGGAATCCACACATTGATTGGACCACAAGTTACGGATCTGCCAGTAGCAGCGTTAGCGTAGGCAATGCCACACAGCGTGACAACCATATAGAACGCAGGGAAAAGACCATCAAGAAAAGACAACCCCAGGAGCATAGAAATAAAAAACGAGAGAAACAGAATAAGCCAATAATTAGCGACCAGGGGATTATGAACGACAAAGCATAGCTTCTACAACCTAAAATAATATTTATCAACGCTAGAAGAGAATACACCGCAAGATAAAGTAGAGTAGAGTAGGGTGACACAGTACAGTACCAAGCTTGTGTACAGTAAAACACTTTTAGAATCCAAGTGTGCGTGTCTCATACGCTATCCCATAGTCGTAAGGCGTCGATTTGATATATTTTAGAGTCTCGGTCAATTGTTTTCTGTTTTGGATGTTTCGTCTGAAGGTGTTGAAATTTACCTGATTCCCACCTTGGCCATGACAAGGATATAAAGATATAGGCTTGTACAGGTCTTTACGGCCTGCTGGACCATCCAAGCAAATCTTGGAATCGAAACCCAAGTTCCGCAACTGATAAAAATTGAGTGGCCCCAATGGCTCGTTAATTTTACTATCTTCAATGCTTTTTACAACTCAACTCTTCATTAGAATTAGGTTAAATTAATTTTGTTGAAAAAAATTAGACATTACGAAATTTGCACTAGAACGCTATTAAATTCGAAAGAAAAAAACGAACTTTACCTCGCCGGACGCGACAGCTTCTCCGGGAATGAACAGCTCAGGGTAGACGTTATCCAAGTACCATTTAAAGGACTTGCATTGTAAGTTATTGCGTAATGCTTTGCGACCACTGATATCACCAAAATCCCCCTGAAAATGTCCATAAAACAAAACAAAAATAAATCAAAATGACTAAAGCCAGAGTGGTGAATAAAAGATTTATAAAAAACGCAATAAAGTATAAAAGCGAATAAGATCGCAAAGATGCAGGTTAAAAATGAAACAAAAACGGTCGTTATACCTCGACATACCTCGAAATGGGAGATAAGTGTCTTTTTTCCCTTCTTTTTGGTACTTTACCTTGTCATTGCCGATACGCTGGTAGTAATACTGAGCATACTCGTCTAGCCAAACTTCGGCTAATCTCACATTGTTGCGCTTGAGGACATTAACTCCGGATCGCCACTTGTATGGCGATCGTTTCCGGAAAATATGACCGACATGGGAGCAAGGTACAATCTCCAAGGTTCCTCCGCACATCCATGTTTTGAAAGACAACTCCAAATTTTCTCCGCCCCAGATATCAAAACCTTCGTCGTACAAGCCCAATTTGGCGAAGAAAGCAGCATCGATGGAGAACAACCCGCCTGCCATGGTCGGTGAATACACCGGATCCGCGGGATGTGCACGACGACGCTTTTCCGATTCCGGAATGCTGTGCCAGTTGAACTATTAAAAAGCAACCCAGACAGAGTCGAGCCGAGACGAGCCGCACAGATACGAGACGAAAAAAGAAAAAAAAAAAAAAAGAAAATAAAATTATTACATACCTCGTAAACGTTCTAAATAAAAAAGATCGTAACTTATAACCTAAACTTAAAAAGTAAGAAAAAAAATCTTCAATTGAAATAAATTCCCGAACCAATCCCAATCTCATGCTTTTTTTTTTTACAAAAAAAGTGTTTAATGTTCTTTAGTTCTAGTTTTTCCAAGTTCCCAACTCATGCCCCGAAAAGTAGCAAGATAGAAACTTTTTTAATTCCCCAAAAATGTTAGTTCCATCACTTTTTCTCCTTTTTTTCTTTTTTCTTTTACCTGCAAACTCCAATCAAAGCCCCCTACGGCAATCCCCGAGCCGTAATGATATTCGAAGGAAGTGTCATCAATAACGTCGATGACCGGGCAAACTACTGTCGTGCTGTTACGCCCGATTTGGTCCAAAAGAGGTTCCAACCACCCTGCAAGCAATTTTCCCCAAGACCCTTGAGTGTTATATACTTTTCTTCCAATTAGCCATAATTAGTCTCCTAAGCTGTCACATCCACCATCAATTTTTTTTACAAGTTTGTCTCCTTCATGCCATTCCTACCCAGGAAGCCATGCCAACACTGATTAATTAACTTAGTTTGCAGTTTCACACACATAATAAGCCAAAACGATTAAGGCAGAAGAACAAGAACAATAAAAACCCCTCCGGAAAAACGTTTTCATATTATAATTAAGGACGGGAAAGGGGGGCGGGGCCTGGCCTGGCCAACTTACCTGTAGTCCCCAATCAAACCCGCCCACTTGGACCGACTTTTTGTCTAGGAACAACTCAAAAGTCTCGTCGCTGATGACGTCGATGACAGGCGTTGGAACTGTAGTGGTGTTACGAGCAATGCGATCCAATAAAGGTTCCAGCCAGCCTAAAGTTTATCAATGACAAGTTCCCCACCCAAAACGAAAAAAAAAAAAAACATGAAAAAAAAAGAGGACAAGGAGAGGATAGCTACAGAGCTCGCAACAATGCTCAAACAATGTAACAAGCAAACAGTGCATAACATCTGGAAATGTACGAGTGCGGAACAGAAAAGACTGCTCAGTTTTTTTTTCGTTTTAAAGCTAACATTTGAAAGCTTTTGTCCAGACTTTTGGACGAATCTAAAAATCTTCTTTGCGCCACATAGCCAGTCAGACGAACAATAACGAAAAAAAAAAGTTCGGCAATAGCTTACCCTCGGTACATTCGCAATGTGAATCCAAGTACGTCAAAACGGGAGCCTTGGCATAGCGAGCGCCTAGTAACCGGGCTCGGATGAGTCCCACACGTTCCGGAGCTCTTAGAATCCTAACTTTGGGGTATTGAGCCATGTACTCCTCCAACTGTTTTTTGAGATGAGCTGCAAAGATGGGGGAATATATTAACGGTTCAGAAGTTTCCAGCCAAGAGAAATAAATATGAAACGGAATAAAAGAAAGGAAAAAGAAGGGAAAAACGAGCAAATTTACTCATGTCGGAGCAGTCGTCTACGAGAATAATTTCTTGAAGGAGCTGATCCGGGGACCGATCTAAAACGGAATGCACTGTGCGGAGGAGTACGGTCCAAGCTTCGTTATGGAAGCAAATGATTACGGCAGTGGGCGGTAATTTTTCCAACGGCAAATACCGGTTAGGTTCTTTGCACCGGTCGTCTCTTGGATCAGGGAGACTGCGGTGCACAGAGATCATATCGCTCACGTATTGATTGAAAGCGTTTTTCTGCCATCCGTCATCCACCATTTTTTTCATTTCCGTTCCCATCTCTTTGGGTAAAACGATCGGTTTTCCCAATTCACCAGGACCATTGGGTTCCTGAGGAGGTAATAGCACGCCCACTGCGGGTAGAGCGCCGGCCACAGCTGGAACAAAAACCGAAACAGAATACAGGAACTTGACAGATTAAAACAACTTTCACCTGTGAAAACCTTTTTACAACTTATAAATGACATCTGCCAACTGGGCAATTTCCTGCCTTGAATTATCAACGTACCATTGCTTCCAGGTGTTCAGCATGCAGCATGCTCAAGGTTATGCAAATAATTTACTTTTTTAACTGCAACGAATCCTAGGTAAAAACCTAAGTAGGTAGTATTATTTCTAACGTTAATTTTAGTTCAAAATAACCTGCGTTTTTACGACTGGAAGACTTTTTGGAGGTGAACTAATTATCTTTTTGTTAGGAATTGGGCAAAATTTTTACTCTAATTGCAGTTAATTTTAATACAGTTTAGAAATACAATATACAATATTAGAAATATAGGTAGGAATGCAGTAGGCTATAATTATTCCCGTTAATTATGTCAGCAATAAACTGCGTTTACCTATTTAAACTAATCTTAAAGGCTCCCGTATACCTTAGCCTTAGCGTATTGATGGGAAAGAGTCATAGATGGCACTGATGTTTGTTATTGTTTTTGCGAAAGCCTTGCGTAAGAAAGTAAGAAAAGAAATGGATAGCTATTTGCCGGTAAAGTTTCTACGCTTGTTTTGCTTCTGAATCTGAAAAGTACAACTTTTCACCACAACTTGCAGTAGCAGCACAATGTCCCAAATTAAGTCGTCAAACTTTCGGAACAAGATTTCTCGAAAACGGTTTACAAAATTCTCCATGCTAACCACCTATACCGAGCTAAGGTATACCAGAGCCTTAATTTCTTGTTAAAAGTTTATGAATTTACATTGAGAAAAGGTATGACATCAGTCGTCCCCTCTGACCAAACACGATCAATTACTTGCAGTACAGCGTGGCCTTAAATCGTATAATACCATACATGAAGTTGGAAATAAACTGCGCTTGACTTTTTGAATTCATTTCGAAAAGATACATAGTTGGGATTTTCTTTCAAAATTAGGAAAATTTTACGAACTTCGGATTCTTGATCTGGATTTCTTTGAATTCCTAAGGTTCGTTTAAAATGGAAAATGGATTAGACTTTTTTCCACATTATGCACATTTTTACTTCTACCGCAGCGAACTTTCCAAAAAACGTCAATAAACCGTACTACCAATTAACTAAAGTAGGAGTACATCGGATTGGATGGCTACTAGCTACATTAACTTCAAAAGTCGTAATGTAATTTTTCAACAAGACATGACATCAATTTCGCCGAAACGGTTAGATAAGAAAATAACTCGCAAAAACCAGTCAGTTACTGGTTTTTGCAGGAAAAAAGCCACAAAGGGCCGTAAAACAGACAGAGCACTTTATCAAGAGTCAAATCATGCTTCTAAGCTTAAAATTCGTCTATGAATATTTCATTACGCTCCCGCCAAAAAAAAAGAAACGAAAACCGCCAACCCTTTCATAAGAATATCTGCATATTTACCTGAGGACGACTCGGTTTTGGGTTTCTTCCTTCGCGCGTTTTCCTTCAACACCGGTTCCTTCTTGTTTATCACCGATTCGTCTAAAGCATTTGGTTTCTCCTTATCTCTGACGAGGTACACCACTTGCTCGTCACCAACATGCTGTGCTAAAGGCCCACCAACCCCCAACTCCGCCCCTTTCCCACTCGCATTTTCCACCTGGCCCATCAACAAATTTTTGGGCCCATGTCCGATAAGCAGGATTCCCAACCACAGCAACGGGACGATCAAAAGGAGCTTGTAAATGCGATATCGGTGACGTCGGAGCAAGAAAGCCATTCCTTCTGTTAACCAAAAGAAACCAAACAAAAAATAACAGGTAAATTAATTTCTCGTAATTTTCTTCAGCACGGAAACCTTGTCGTGTCGTGTTACTTCACTCGCTACAAAAAAACAACTGTCTCGACTGTCCGTCACCAGAGTTGAGTCGACACAGGACAAGGCGGAAAGATTTCTTTGAAATTTTGCTTACTACAGAAAAAAGTACGTCTCGTCACGTCACATCACTTCAAAAAGCCAGAAAACCCACACGGCACACAAAAAAGGTTAAACACGGGGTCGTGGCTTTAACGAGTGCGGAGCAGCGGCAGGAACGGGGGCGTGACCTATTCAACCGAGTCCCAAGTACCGGAATGTTTCTATGCGTGGCGTCCTATCCACGTTCCCATAGTTATCGAACAACTCCAGGGACCACACAACAAAAAATGTGAAAAGTCGACCCGAATAAGGGCTGGACTTAACGAAAGGCACGGGGAGGACTACAGGGTGGAATGGGGAGGCTAGTAACGACTGTTTATACCTCCTCAGGTGTGGAGGACTTAATCAATATATGACAGCATTGACTCGCCGAGTTCTCCATGTGAACAGAGATATATACACACCAATACATTTGACTAACACATTCCCTTTTCTGACACCTTTTCGGGGGTTCACCACGTAAAACCGAGATCAATACCTAGAAAGTAGACGTGTCCTTTCCGCCATTTTCCACGGAAACTAGCAAGTTATAAATGTATTTTTTGGGGGACAATTTTCACAGGAAACTAGAAATCTCCTCTCGGAAAAATGTAAAAAATGACAACTTTGTCGGAGGAGCTGCTCGGTTTTGATATTGCTAGTGGCGGTAGAATTCCCGGCTACAGTTTGTTGATTACAAGGTTTTGGCCGGGAGACTTGCGGCTTCCTAGTTAACCGATAGGGAGTTAACCTTATCATTGCTGGACAGTGCATACGTTTGCAGACAGACACTGCAAAAAAAGGTGAGATAAGTACGAAAAAGTGGCGCTCCCTTTTTCGAACGAGATGCTTTCATAGTTAATGCAAATTAAGCACTTTCGTTTAGATGTTCTTTTGTAGCAGGGCCATTGGCCTTCGCTATTGTTGGCCTTCACAATTTTACGACCAATAACCCACGTGATTTCATGCCGATTTTCTGCCCATAAGCATTGTGGGCGAGCAGCCAAACATTGTTAGAAACTCTTATGCCCTTCAGTGAGATAAAGAGAAAGAGCGCTCACACATTCGCCAGGTAAGGTTTTCACCAAGTTGATTGGCTCGGCTATGTGTGCTCAATAGTTGCTGGGGCCTAGCTAGCCTACTTCCCAAATTTTTCTCTCCTTTTTTGCTTCTTGGGACGGGCGGAAATGAGGACGGATCAACTTGGTATACTTTATAGTATCTGGGCAGGATCCGTTTTAGTATTAGCACATCTAAGGATAGGATTCTCGTGTGCATCAAGCATTAGAAATAAAACAATACTGTTCAACTACTCGTAACAATGCAGCTTCACCTTTTTTTCCCCATTGTTCTAGATTTTACTTTTTAGGAAACCGAAATCGACAACGAACTTTATTCGTGACAAACCCAGGCCTGCTGCCATAATTAATAAAAATTGGGTTAGCGTGTGTTACCTATACGGAAGGGAATAAGTGTAAGTATAATACGGAAGGGAAGTATGATTGCTAAGCAATCACGTGATGACGTACGGTATACTGAATCGTATTTGTTAGGATAATGGAGTAGATCTGAATGAATACTGAATGCTCGGTTTCTTTGCAGTTTTCTAAATGAAATAACAGGAATTTGGCTTTAAGTTTAACAATACTCACCAAATTCGAGATAGAAGGTTTGTCAAAAGAATAAAAGACTGAGTCCGTCTTTTTCTCCAGCGTTTAGATGAATAATTGGTTCCTAACTTTGCAACTGAAAAAGCACTTTACAAAACCCCACGGTCGTAATCACAAAGCCTGGACGTGTGCGTTCCACTTTTTTATTGTCATTCAACTGGCAACGAGTTGAATGACGATTCGACTGAAAGGGAAATGCCTTTCAACTGTCTGTTCATTTGAGGTTAGGTTTAGGACTACGTCACTGCATTTTACCGCACTAATTAAAATAAATACCAGACCAAAAGGAAAGGAAACCACAGCCAGCACAGCACATATGCATTGCTACCAAAATAATGACAGGTGTTTTGCGTTGCTAGATCATTGGACTCGCGATTTCCTTAGCTTCTATTCCGGTTCACTCTTTACGCCCATGCAGCGCGCCAAAGTTGGATTTGTAGGGTTGGGGAGTATCTTGAATATATTTTATGTAAATCAAACGACTTCTAAACGAGCAAAATTATGACTGGCACTACTTGTTGTCGCACTCCTTCCTACCACACATGCCTTTGCCACAAGATCCACATTCATTGAGAAGATTCCCAGGCACCTCGTCTTTTGTCTTTTCCGTTCTATTCGCAACCAAAGGAGAAAACCATATTTTTGCTTAAATTTTTTGGAAGCAGATGCACAAAGCAAAGCACGAAACATTGGCATTGCATGGCATACTACATCATGTGTATACAAGGAAAACTGATCCACTCAAACAGAATCCGCAGTAGTTTGTTTGCAAATTTTGGTCTGGTGAAAAGATCCGTTTTCTTTTTTTCTTTTGTTTACATGACATATACATAACAAGGAATTTTCTGTGTTCATCCTCGCTTCTTCTTCTCTTTTTTTTTTGTTTCCTGCCCATGTTTCATAAGGGAATTTGATTGCTGAACACTTCTTATTTTTAGGGATCTACAAAAGCCTAAACTCAAGAAGTTTTGTCCACAAGCTAACATAAAGTCCGACTTAAAGAAAGAATTCTGCCATAAGAATCTATAGTCAACTATACAACGTCCATCATCGAACCGGTTAGAATTCAAAAAAGACGAGCGGGGGACAAAATTACAAAAAAAGTTAAACTAATGATTTGTTTCTGCCTCTCACTGAAATCCGATAATGCATTTTAGGTTTACTAGAAAGGAGGGGGTAGAGGGGCATTTTTTTTTTTGTCTGAGTAAGAAAGGGGAGCATATCTAGAAAGGACCACAGACGGGCAATTAAGCCATGACTTTTCGTGTAGTGTATGTAACTGTAAACTCGCTGGTCTCACCCGGTGCAAATTCACGTGTAAAGTCAATCACTCCAATAAATTAAACTGCTCCTCATTGGTTATGTTATAGCCTGTTTGCTTCTTGCTTTCCCCCCACTTGTTTTCCCCTTTCATCTTCTTAAACCCATCTCAAAGGTCGGGATTGATGCACAATTAAGGCGATCCATCACAGCAAATGTGCCTTCTTCACCCCTACTTTCAATCTTTTTATCCTCCTCCCCTACTTTCCCCTCCCAAAAAGCCAATTCCGTCAACTTTTCTTATTTTTGTTTGGGTTATAATCCGGTGGTTTTAGCTAAAACGCGCAGGATACGTTTCTCCACAACTTTTCACGATTGGCCATCTCCGTCTTCTTTCCCACCCAGAGAGGGCAGTTTGCCCCCAGATGAGCCGTGCAAAGGAGAAGGGGTGGGGCGTTGAGGCTGAGTGGGCGTGGTCGCCAACCGCGGACCCATATTCGGATTGGCTACGCTGTTGTAAGCCAACGTTGTGGGTGAAGGCCGTCCTCCTAAGCTCCCAGGGGGGCGCGGTAAGGTTAGAGAAGGCGTGACCATAGCAGCGGGCGTGGCTTGCATGGGAGGAAGAGTGGCAAAATGTTTCTGCGCACTTTCCTCCGTGACTACATCTGCTTCTTCAGAAACATCCTCCTCAGGTTCCTATGTAAGAGGAAGTAACTTTTAGAAACAGTTTTATTCATGATTCAATATTCAATATTTATTTCCCACTTTATTATTTAATATAGATTTAATACTAATTTTGGTTAACTACATCCATTTTTTAACAACTGTTGACGTTTTTGGCAAAGAAAATCAATAAAATAAAGTTGTCTTTACCTCTTCGGGGCAAAGTTCAATGGCTTTTTCCAGGGCTAAGCGAGCTGAATGCGACCTTTCAAGAAAGTAGCCATTGGATGTTTCGTTGGATTGTGCTGGTGGGGACCACTGATTGTATCCTCCATATTGGTTATTCCCAGCTGCATAAGGCCGTCGGTCGAGTTCCTCATGGAGCCATTCTACTGATCCTGCCCACTTTCGTTTGAGCTCGACGTGCATCTGCAGCATCGTCAAGGCAGCAGGACAAGTGGAGAAGAGATTGACCAGGCATTTGATGACTTGGTACGCCCGTTTCTGGTAATGGTTCTTGGAACGCTGAATGATATCAAAGAGCCCGTCGCGATCGTCGGGGATTCCCCTGAGGGCAGAGCTGATGCGGTGCTTTTGCCAGGAGTCATCCAGGAGCAGCACGTGCAAGAGCAGATCCAAATGCGGCCGCAATTCGTAGGTATACGCATAACCGATCTGGGAGAGCAACTCTGCCAAGACGACTGAAGACATATGCACGTTTTCCCAACACACGAATCGTAGCAATTTAACTGTGTCTTCCAAACCGTTGGCATCTTCAATCAGCTTCTTGACAAACCTAATGACGAACGAAAGTCTATTCAATTGGAAACGAGCCTTGCGAAACTAATTTAAAACAAACTGCAACGAAAACCAAGTTTCCATCACGAGTCTTTTATACAATAATAATTGATATTGTTAGTAATAAAAAATTAGTAATATATGCAATTTATTGTCATAATATGTATATGATATAATAATATTTTGCTCCAATGTTAACTAACAACAATCACTAGTCAAATAAATTTTACTTTTAAGTAATATGATTGACCAGTAATTATTTGGCGATGTTATTAATTACAACTAATTAGTTAATAGTGTTTTTTGTCTGTTATCACTCATTAATAATTATAATACAAACTTATTAGTGCATATTTCTTAGACGTTTAATTTGTCGGGAAAAAAACAGCAAGGAAATTAAACTTACGAAGATTTGCCGTAAAGTAGATCCGCAACTTGAGGCTGAAGAGGCATAATGGGCGTAGGACATGAGGGTTCACCCCATGGATTGGGCAATGGTGCGCTTCCCTATATCAATGGCACACAATGAAATTAGAGATTCAAACAGTAAAATATATTAATATACCTGAATAGATGACTGGGCTTTCAAGGAAACGTCACAGCAACGGATGAGTAAGGACACGACTTGATACAATTTACCCAACTCTGCATACTGATATTTGATAGCTGGTCCTGGTCCTTCATCCAACGCCACAAGCATGAGTGTGGCCAGTACTTCCAATCGGAGCAACTGCGCCTTTTCGGCCAATCCCAAAGATCCGTACATGAAAAACAAGCTAAAGTACTGCGACAAGTGCCGTCCGTATTCCGACACTTCTCGGTTCAGCAAACTTAACACCCACAGCAGTACTGCATCGCTCAAACTCAGCCCGACCTCCCAAGCCACGCCTACAAATAAAAAAAGTCCGCATTTGTCAAAAACCAGCCAAATCCTCAAAATATAATAATACTACAAGCATTTCACATATCGAAAAAAATCAAGAATTCAACATCCTGCAAAAATTGGATGACTAAAATTTTATAATTATGACTAACTTTAGTTTAAAATTAATCCGAAAAATACTTAACCCCTTTACAAAATCAATATCAAATTAAAACTTCAATATCAATATCAAGAATTTCAATATCAATGTTAAAAAATCGATATCAATAAAAAAATTAGTATCTAAAATTTCAGTTTCAAATTTCGATATTAAATTTAACTTACCGTGGGGCATAGGGAGTGGGACGGGAAACGGTCCATCCGGCAAGGAATAATGGGCTAAACTGACCAGTATTTTGACAAAGGCAGAGCGGACTTCGCCGGTCGGGCACTGCAGCAAGTACTCGGCGAAACGTTGCGGGTGCTGAAACAAGGCATTTTGGGCAAACCACTGCCTGGCGACCGCCGATGCTCGCAAATGTTGCGATAAAGCTTCGTACCAATCATGCGCCGAGCCCCGTAAGGTCTTTTTCGAGTGGAAACAGGAGCTGAAGAGGAATTTGGCGCCAAGTTCCACACTCAAGATGGCCAATTCTTCTGCTTCGGGTCCCAAAGTGCCCGTCTCTACATTGGGAGTCAGGTAAGGAACGTTGCAGGTAAGTAACCGACGCATAAAGTGGAAAAACTCGGGCGAAAACTGCTGGTACATGTGCACAAAGTGCATATTCTGGCGCCGGATGGACCGCGCGATGGGTACTGGCAAGGCCAGGGACTTCTGATGGCCCATCACGTTATTATGACTATTTTGTAGGGTCAACTGGCCCGTCTTTTGCAACAGCCACGCCTCCTCGTCCTCCGCAACCACGTCAGCTCGGGTATAGAAGAGAATATACGCGTTCCACCAGCGTTTCTGGCGCCGGTAACTCATCCGCTTGACCACGTGGTCAAACACCTCGCCCATGTACTCGCCGCCGAAGCATTGGTTCTTCATTTCTTCGTCGTCGTCCATTTTGCATTCCGTGACGTCACCGTCGTCAAATTTGTACCATTTGCCCTGATTCGGACCGTTGCGGTGCAAGATGTACGAGTAGTAATGTCCACCTGATGCCTGACCGGAATGCACCACAATGCCCGTCAGCTGGTACCGCGTGCATTTAGGACGTTGGGTTGGATCGTCCTCGTCGTCAATAACTTCCCCTTCAGCTTGACCCAAGCCCCATACCGTGTACGGATACATGTCCAATTCCCGCGGGAATTCAAAATAGTCATTAAACTTGATGGGACAGACGCGCTCGTAGTCGTACTCGAACCGCTTTAATTGAATGGTAAGTACCGGCGGCAACTTCTTGACACACAACCGCTTCACCGTCACCACCTGTAAAATTATTTATAGATTTGAAATGTTACAATTCCTTTTTTTCTCCCTTAAGAATTCCGATTAAAAAACCAACAAAAAGTACCTAAATACAGGTTAATTACGAGTTAAGGCTCCCATATACTATAGCTTACTGTGGGAAAGAGTCACAAGAGTTTTGCGCAACAGGTTCTCCGGTTTCAGAAACCGGAAATAAAATTGACACCCGTGTGTCATATTTTTCCAAAACATTCTCGGGCAAAAGCATGAAACGTGTGTCACTGGAGTTGAAAATTGGTACAGTAGTTGGATTGGAAATGCATTAGGTTAGGTAAGCTTAGTTTAACGATTCTCATAAATCCGGAGAACGTGTAATGTTTTGCAAAAGCTTTGCGTAAGAAAGTAAGAAAAGAAATGGATAGCTAATTGCCGGCAAAGTTTCGTTTTGATTTTGAAAAGTACAATTTGTCACCAAAGTTGGCTTTAGCAGCACTATATGTCCCAAACCAAGCCGTCAAACTTTCGGAACAAGATTTCTCGAAAACGGTTTGTCAGATTTGAAAGCAATCTAAAGCAAAATTATCTTTCGTTAACAGCTAGTGCACAACCAAAGGACAGATTCTTCCGTAACGTATTTCTCATAGTTACAAACTTCTTTGCACATTACTAATTTATTACTCACTTGAAGAAATTGGGCATTGGTCGTGCACTACCTGTTGGCAAGCTCAAGATTACTGTCAAAGAGTTTTTTCATTGAATGCACTGATTTTCTCAAGAAGTTGTTCCGAAATTCCTCATGCTAACCGCCTATACCGAGCTAAGGTATACGGGAGCCTTAATAAAAATAAATCTTAAGTAGAAAATTAATGTAAAAAAGCGTCAACAAGAAAATATTACAAAAATACACTAATTAATCCAAAACTATTAAAAATGAATGACAACATGCAATTAAATACTTTAAGCTGGACAATAATAGGAATTTTAATTTTAAAATGGACGATAAAAATGGAATGTACCTTTTTGTTGCATTTTTCGCAGTGGTAGGCGTCCCCACCTTCTAGGAGTTCGCCTTTGACGTACTGCTCAAGGGACTCGAGGAGATTGCTTTGGTTTCGAATATCGATAGAAATCACATTAAAAGGCTGTTCCTTGCAATAACGATGAGGACAGCCTTTGCAAATCTTCTGATCCGAGTACAACCCGACTAGCGTCTGACTCATGATTTGCTCGTGCCCAAGGGACTTTAAAGCTTCATCTACGCTGTCCACCAAACTCATATAAAACTCGACTGCGTCTTGCTGTTCTCGAAGATTGACCGGTTCCCCTTGAAGCCTGAAAATCATGCATAGTGTCAGCATAAAAACAGCCTTGACCCTTTTCCTCCATTTCTCCATTTTTCATTTTTTTCTCCAAATTCATGAAGGTATTTACTTGAAGTGCTTCCATAAACCTCGAGGGATGTAGTACTGGAGTTTGGAGTGGGACAAGTACCCAAAAATGGCCTGAACATGTTTCAGGATGGTCACGTTGTACTCTTTCGACGAATCTTCCCTCCGTTCATCCCCAAAGGCCTCCAAAACGGCTCCATCCACAGTCCCAGTCTAAAACCAGAAGCAATTTAGAAGGCAATCCCACTTGCTACTCTTCCCAACGACATAAACAAGGTCATAAATATCGCTCTAGGAAGTTTCCGAGGCCAAAACAAACGTACTTCAGGTTCGGGTGGCTTGTCTTCCCCACTGAAATCTTCGTCAGGGTCCGAAGTAGCTTCATGGGCCTGTAAAACGCCTGAACGGATGCGTTCAATCATGGAAAGCTGCTGCAGTACTGAATTCATATAACACGTCGCGCCTGCGTTCTTCAGCCCTACAAACCCGCCTGCCAGGCGGGGCCCTACAGGCGGAAAGTATTCCCAATCGCTCAGAGGAACATTGGCGGTATCCGCGTAGAACAGTTCTACCAGCCGCTTCACCAAATAACGCATATTGGACACGGTTCCCGTAGCGAGGGCCACTAGCAAATCCATGGCTGCTATAGTGGTTGCAGAGCTGGAGCAGATATGCGATACAGGATCAGAGGGCAGTTCTTCGCCCCTCGACACGGCGCATAACCAGTGCGACGCAGTAAACAAGAAATCGTCCAATAATTCCTACATGAATTAATAGTATTAACATCAATCAATATTAAAATAAAATATCCCTTCAAGAGCTTTAGCAAAAAAATGGTTTACTTTCATGAGATGCATGCCACTAGAGTCATCTGAACCAACTTGGCACTTCTTTTCGGGGCCCAATAAGGTGAGCAATTCTCTGAGCAGTCCTAAGCGACCTTCCAGGACAGCTTCTTCCACTCCAGGGCTCCCAGTACTCAAAAACGCTTCCTGTGGAAAACAGCAAAAACACAAATTAAAAAAATTCCATTATGAAAGTAAAATAAAGCATTTTAAAGTACTATATAATACTAATATATAAGTAATATAAGTATAAGTATATATATAAGTATAATAATTCAAGTATAATTATATAATATAAGTATAATATATAAGTATATATACATATATACATTTTGCTTTCACTACATTAAAAAAATATAATATCTTAAGGTACTATAAACTAAAGTTTGTATGAAAGTAAAGAAAAATAATGAACACGAAATTCGAATTGGAAATAAAAATGGAGAATTTTAATGCAGTAAAGATGGAAAAAGTTCAAACCTAGGAAAAGGTTCTATTGAAGCTGTGATAATTACTATTAGCAAAAACTGTACGGTAGACGTGGATTTACCCTAATTTTCTTCAGCCAAATGACTTCCGTACTGAGCAAACTTTCCGCCCCAGGCAAGGCACAGTTGCTAAGGGCAGCGTAGTTAATGAGTCGAGTCAGTAAAGAAAAGTATTCGTGAGACTGAAGGGCGTGGTCAAGTTGTATGGCTGGCAGAACCGAAAAGAGTAAAGTGATGAAGAATTGTAACACTGCTGGGTCCCCAGAACAACGCGTGGCCATCAATGAAAGCTGTTCAGCCGCTATGGCCCTCACCGACCTTAAAAAATGTCAGTAAATCAATAAAAAATTCACAAAATGAACGTAAATCAATTCTAAAAATGAAAAATACAAAAATTACCTTTGCGGGGATAAGACAAGAATATCGATAATAAAGTTATGAAAGGCTTCCTCTTTCCTCAACGCTTCCAGCGCATAGGGATACAATGTTAGCGCCACTACCATGCTCTCAAGCGCTTCTCTACAAACTGAGAACAGAAAACAAACGTAATCAAATGATCAAGTTTTTCGAGAAATTCTACCTTGTAAATCTTCATTGTCAGCTTGTTGAGGTTCAGTAGAATCATGCAACCGGTGTAGCTCCTCCCACGACGCATTCCATTGCTTCAAACTACCCGCACTAGCCGCCCAGGCCAACCGCAGTAAAGCTTGAATGAGGCCCAAATCCGGTACAGGTTGAACAGCTTTATCCATCAAGTTTTGGGACAACTGCACTGCCACGTTCCTCAGCATCAAATCGTGGATAGGCGAGGGTATATGCTGCAAGGCTTGTTGTAGGATCAAGGCTCGATGGTGTCGTGTGCCAAGTCCACTCCCTTCGCCCATTCCGCTTCCATTTTGGTACGCTTCTACAAGAACTTGCAGCGTCGCATTGGCACTGATGGTTAAAACAAGTTTGGTCAGTCGTAAAAGGGCCAAGAAAGCAGCTCGCTTGAGGATCGGGTCGGCCGAAGGCATGAAATTGTTCCGTACACACATGGACAACACCAAGCCGATCCCACCACTGCGAACAAAGTTGTATTGCAGCTCAAAGGCTTTATCTGAGGTCGTTCCATTCGCCGGCATTAAGAGCGAATATAAAACCTATTAAAAAGATACAAAACCGATTAGCTTCACTCAAAAACTAATTCTTGGTCTCTAACTTCAAGATGGTACAGGACAAACGCAGGTGACTGGGCGAAAAACAGGTTTTCCAAGCCTTGATGTACATTGTTGATCACCATAACTTCGTTATGTCTGCATTGCTCCACGCAGAATGCTCTGATCTGCTCCACTGTTTGCACATCGGCAGGAATCGCCAGTAATAACGCTCGCGCCGCGTCTCTTAACACGGAATTGCCCAAGGTACATCCCAATTCCACTACTTGACATAGAAACTGGGCGTTTTTCGCCTTCCGGGACATAATCTAACCCCCGAAAACCCTTTAATCTGAGTTCAATGTAAATGAAAGAGAAAATTACGACTGCCGGGAGTCCAACTTCAGAAACGCAGTGAGTTGCGCCATACGCCACATGTTGGGGTGATCCTACCGAGCTATCCGAGCTGCTGTCAGGCGAACCGGGCACGGCCGAGCCCACTTGGGATAATTTCGCAGACAAAATCTGCACCAAAAAAATTACCATTAAAGTCACACAAAAACCATTTTATTAAGTGCTTACTGTCTTGTCTCGCATGGGAATATCTCCAATGAGTCTTTGATCTTCCGCTGGATCGAGCAGTTCGTTGTTCAAAAACAGATCTAGCTTGATACCGGGTACGGTAGCACTAACCACGCCCCCTGGTCCTGCTGGACTGGTTCCTGTTGCCTGACCCACTGTTGTGGCCGTGCCTTGGGCGGTGGTAATGGGAGCACCTTTCAAGCGGTGCAAAATGTGTCGACGTAAGGAAGCGACGGTGTCCCTGGAGTGCGTCCATACTTCAATGTCCTCGAGCTGACGGTTTTGGGAAGGAAACCGGATAGTGAGTGTCAAGTGTTTGCCCCGATAGGCTCGACCTAATGGCAAGAGCTGTCTTTCCTCCCTAAAGGCTGCATCGCATTCTGTTACATAGAGATGCAAGAGCCTTAAAACACGGCAGAGACGTGTAGTCTCCTGGCGGACTCGATTTAGGCTGTCTTTATCCGAATCCAGGACTGAAACAGTGTCGTAAAAGGTTTTGAGACGATCCATACACACGCCGATGAATTCTTCATGAATGCCGATCTGATTGGTGATCAAACGAGGCCCTAAATTCGTATACGTGTCTTTTAATAGTTCAATAGCTCGCTGGGCGATGTCTTCTCCACCAGACAGGATCACCTTCATAAAAAGAAGCCAGCATTTAGAGATTTCTATGCAATCAAAGGGTTAATTAGACGTACTTTCCATAAGTAATCCATGCCAATTAACTCTACATCGTCCATTTTTCGTCTGCCAACTAATTTCCCTTCTTTGGCGTTTACAGCTTTGAAAAAACGATCAAAACACCTGGCGAAACAGTTAAATAAACTTAATTAATCAAAAATGAACTTTAATGTTCTACTTTACGTACTTCATGCCGCTTTCGGTGAGCAACACTGGATCCAATTGCAGGATATTACTTTCGAAGAAATCTTTGTTGATTTCAGGGTCCAAATCCGGCTCTTCACTCATAAGTTTGGAAAACCAACGAAAACAAGCTTCCCGGTCTGCTGGAAATACGGCGCGCTCTACTAATGTCTGCCAGATTTGCTTTGCTTGAGGTGCACATAACCACAACTGTCCATCCTGTCAGACCAAAATCAATATGACCACCTACATACACCAAAAAATTAAGTGGCCCTTACCTTGAGTAAAAACCGTAAGAAATTTAGCCGCTCTTGGACGTGAGTCAAATGCGGATATCGGCCGTCCGAGAGAAACGTATTGGGATCCAAACTCGGATTTTCTGTAAATGGACACACAAGAGTTAAAAGCTATCCACAATATTTAAGTTCATTCACGTTGAACACATTCGATAAATTTGAATATTTTTAAGTACCGTAGTTATTTTTAATAATTTTTCATATTTTTTAATCATTTTTAAATATATTTAAAGAGTTAAAAGAGTTAAAAGCTATCCACAATATTCAAGTTCATTCATGTTGAACACTTTAGCAAAATTTGAATATTTTTAAGTACCGTAGTTATTTTTAATATTTTTAATTGTTTTTAAATATATTTTTAATTGTTTTTAAATATATTTTAAATTGTTTTTAAATATATTTTTAATAATTTTTAATATACTTTTAATTCTTTTCTGAATGTTTAAATAAGGTACCTTTAACTTGTTGGCGGACGCGTTCCATGTATTTGGTCAGGTTCTCGGCCAGGAGGATGACTAACGAATGCTGCTGCTGAAGGCGATTGACCACTTCTTGGCGGTAAAGAAGATGCGGGGTGCGTTGGGCGTGGTTAAAATTGGCGGGCGTTTCCGCATACAAGCAACAAATGTCCCGTATTTGTCTCAACGCTTGCAAAACCCATGTCTGTTCGGGGTTCGAGATTTCTTTGACGCATCGGTCCAGCCAGATCGTCTTTTGGGCGTCACGGTCTTGGCAGCAGGAATAATCGAGGATTTTTACATGAGCCGATAATGCTTGGTCCATGATTTCCGTGGCAACCTCTGGCGAATGAGCCAAATTCCAAAACAACGTCAACACTTTGTTCGCCATCACCCCGTCCTTGTCATCTTCAGCTAACCGACGAATCAATTCCAGCAACTTTTCACGCTGTTTCTTCCCAGCCGTGGTCCAACTTGCCTGTAAACAGACACGTTGAGTTTTTATTGATTTTTATAGGTAAAAAAAGTGTTTTTATTTGATTAACATTTTTTTTTTTTACTTGAAAGCACTCAAAAAGGTGATCCAACTGCTCCGGCGAGAAATCCCAGGCGAGTTTCGCCAACAAATCATGTACATTCTTGACAATGGCTTCGTGTTTGCCCGCTTGGGAGGCCCAGATGTTATCCAGATCTTCGAGCGTTAGCGCTTTTTCTTTAATGACAAACCGCAGGATTTTCTCCAGTTTCTCCACGTATTGCGGTTGGTGCAAGGAATCAGCCAAAACAATTTGCAGCACTTTATTTTCGCGCAGCCACGCCGCCATTCTATCTGCCGTTAACCACTCCTCTTCTTCATGTTGAAGACCACCTGTCAAGGACCCGGACATGGCTGTCGTGCTCACACTGGCCGCCACACCCCCTCCGCTCCCTCCGGAACCACCGCGATGCGTGGGATAGCCCGAAGCCACGCACCCAATAACTTTGTTAATCTCGTTCAAGGCGTGCATTTTGCCATTAAACGACGAAATACGTAAAAGGCGCAAAATCATGCCCAAGCGGAACATCTCGAGTCGCTGCAAAACCGAATCATCATGCCTTGGTACGCGTGAAGCAACGCATTTGAGTGCTTTCACGAGCGCGGATATAACGTCGTTTTTCGACTCGTGTTTGGCTTCTTTCTTCAGCTCGTCATCCGTCAGCTGGTCCAAGAACACGGGCACCACCTCCTATAAAAAGAACCATAAATAGACATTAGCAAGCGAGCTTTTTCTCCCTGAGATGATAAGCGAAACGTCCAAAAATGGCAAACGAAATGGATTTTCATGCCAAACCACAACAACAGTTAGATAAACGCAAGGTTAGGTGGAAATGAAAGTTTGGCGAACATACCACGATGGGCATAAGGTATTTGACTATCGTCGGGGCAGTCAACAGCTCGTAGCAGAGACCGAAGGGACGAATGAGTGCGTACATGACTGATAAGGACAGATTCTGTCCATTCTGAAACCTTTCCAACAAAATTTGAAATCCGCCCAGCCGACCAAATCTAACAAGGGGACCAAAATTTAATTAACTTCATATATAATCTCCAACCTTTTGACTCCAAAACACTTCAAAATTCAACAAGTTTTACTAACGAGTAAGCAAAAACAAGACTTGAACTCGTATAGCTCGTTATAGAAAATGCACTGTGTTCCAAGTTCAGAAAGTAAAAGTCGCCTTTACTTATTTATGAGATCTACAAGCCAGCCTCGGAAAGCTCGACCATCTGGAGGTCTTGCAAAGATGTCGTCATCTGAAACCTGTGCACCCACCGGCACAGTATCCGAGTTTCTAGACACATTATATGTGTGAAATCTACGAAAAGATGCAAATTAGGTGGAAAGTTAAGGTATAAGTTATGAGAGTTTTAACACATACTTGCAATGAGGGTTAAAAACCATGGCTAACAAATCTAGTAAGGGGAACCAGTCCTGGCTGAGCTTGACGGCACACAGCTCGACAAGGCGCTCACAATTGCGAAAGATATAGCGATGGATATCAAATTTCCAAGTGCTCACGGCTTCGTCCGTTAAAATTTTCGTAAAGCTTTTGGTAAGGCCTTCTTGGAAGAAACGCTGGCATGCCTCACTCCGCGTGTCCAAGCCTTTCTTGCATAGATTAATGGAGGCGTTAAGAAGCACCTCCAATTCCGAGCCCGGCAGTACAGGAACAATCCAGCGTGGCCGGGATATCATGTCGTCCAATTTGGCCAGTTCGGCGTGAGGAAAATGAGGTTCTCCATTTTCGTCTAGCAAGATTTCCGATTCGTTGCTATCAGCCGGATTGGGTTCTTCATTAGTAATGACTGCGTTTCCGGTGGGCTGAAAGAGAAACAGAAATTAATTATCCAGTATAAGAAAAATTTACTTATTTGCTTACCTTCACTGGCGTTGGAGGGGATTGCCCTTCTTGGGGTGGATCTCCACCTCCTTGACTACCCCTCATGGCGATTTGTATTGTCATTCTTCCCCCACGAAGCTTTTCTGTGCGGTTTCTCGCTTGTGACGCTTATTTTAATGCCCAAAACTGATGAAAACCCGAGTGCAGTATGCGAGCCGACCGAATACCTTCATCTGTAACCTGCAACAGGGTACAAACAACAACAAAAACATTATAACTGGAGTCCAAGGGGAATCCTTAACGTCGATTATACAAACCTAGCAAGTACAAATCACACTGATGAGTCATCATGCATTACCATTGTTTGGTAACTTATGAAACTTTCAACATAAATTGTTAGCACAAGTGAACGGAACGGTGGCTGGGCCAAAAATTTAATATATTTTGCAAGGAAGAAGTCGTTCTAACATGCCCTAAAGCAAAATGGCGACGTCTAGCCTCAACAAAACCCTTTGCTAAGCCACAATTCCGGCACAGTCCTATACAAGCCACATTCCTTTACTATCCCCTATATGCCACTCAGTTAAAGAGCGATGAATGAAAATATACGGTATGCAAGGTTACGTCATTTACCTCATAAATAACAGCGGTAATCAAGCCTAAGTTAGGATCACTCAACACCACAATAAATGAGTCCGGAGTTCAGAGGCGCATTCGGATACGGCTTCGAAATTGGGTAGGAAAAATTGTTGAGCCTGAACCGCGAACAAAATGGAAGAAGTTTTAAGAATTTCGTAGAAAAGGGTTATATGTATGGTGTTCTTGCTTTGTCTTAAAGGTGCTTTGTCTTAAAGTGTAAGCTTAAATTTGCTTAATGATTTGGGATAAAAAATATAAATTACGCCCTCTAAAAACTATTGCTTCGAATGCGAATGAACTACAGAGCTTTAAAGAATGCCGCTCTCCTGTTGCCAAGGTGTTTTGTTAGGTTTTTGTTTGTACGTCGGCTGCACGAAAATCAAATCAGAAAACAACACGCAAAACTTGAAAAGTCCACAGTATTTATGACGGTACACGGTAGGCATTTCGAACAACTGTCGTTAGCTGGATAACTCCCATTAGGTAATTTTGTAATTGCTATTTATGCATCCACAAACGTCATTCTTTGGGACCATGGGTCATGGGTTGGATAAATTCGTGGAGCAAGAGCTGCAGTCGCATAAAGAACTTAACGTTACAGTTTCATGCAGAAGAACTGGTAAAATATTTTTCCACTGCCCTTCAAATTCCTTTAAGAAACTGCTAAATATACGAACACTCGAAAGGCTTTTCGTGGAAATCCTACAAGAGCAATCTCCCGCCGTTTTTAAGACCAGCAATTCAGAATTTCTGAACCAAGTCTCCAGTTACCTCCAGTCCCACCCTCTGCCTTGGCAAGAAGCCTCCCAAACTTGGTCTACGTTACAGTCACCTGCAAATCATCCTTGCGAGCAGCAAGCCGTTCCCAAATTTCGCATCAATTGCCGAATTACGGGTCAATACCGTTATGGCATTCATCCTCAAGCCATGGCAGCAAGTGTAGGCTCTTATCTTACCTCGACCTTAGGCTGGGTAGTCGATTTGAGAAACTATGATCTGGAAATCTTCGTCCATCTCAATGACGACTTTTTCGTCATTGGCTTGCCCGTAACGAAAAAGCCGTTGTCGGAGCGTCCGTATTTACGTTATTTGGCTGTTCGGTCCACGATTTGTTGCGCAATGGCATCCCTCGCCAAAGTTACCTCTTCTGATCTGGTACTGGACCCGATGTCTGGAGCGGCAACGATCCTAATAGAAGCGCTGACACAATACTCGGCTGCTCTAGCTGTCGGATTGGATTCTGATCCCGTACAGCTACAAAAAGCCTGTGAGAACCGAACCAGCGCTAAACTTGACCACCGACTATCCCTTTTTCAAGGCGATGCCAGACATTTATCTTTCCGAGACAGTATGTTTGATGTTATCTTGTGCGATGTGCCCTTCGGTCTAAAGTTCGGAACTTTTGAGAGAATGCCAGAGCTTTTCGCTCAGATTGTGCCCGAATTGAACCGAGTTTTGGCCCAAAAAGGCCGAGTCGTTATTCTGATTAGCCAAGCGCTCACGTTGAAGTTTGCATCAATAACTGAGACATTTTGGACATTGCAAGAAACTTGGCCAGTCCGATTAGGCGTTCTACCAGCTAATATGCTCTTGTTCACCAAAATTTGTCCAATTACAATACATACGGAATAATTTCATTATTTTTACCTGCACTGGACTTAATGTATACTAGTGCACTAGTTAGAGTATGCTTAGAGGATTGGCTGAAAAAAATTCTTTTTGGTTTTTAATTAAATAAATAATATCTGTTTATGAGGAAAATTATTCAGAACCTTGTCGTAATTTTACCTTGCTGTTTAATATTTTAACTAGCTTTATTATATTCCTGTAATTTATTTATCGTAATTAGTAAGTTTAAGTTAATCAAGTTATTTTTCGTAATTAAGTTTATAAAATTCATTTGTCATAGTTACTTATTTGTCGATATTCTTCTATATTTACATTTCGATCGATTACAGGAATGACGAGCACGAATGTGGAAGTTCACAACGAATCGTATGAAGAATCATTAGGATCACTCTCGCATCTAGATATGCCGGAATTTAACCTGAGCGATGTGACGGAAGAACCGACTTCCGAATCCCAGGAAACCTCCGTCAATTCGGTGCATGATTTAAGGTCAAACCTACTAAATTCCGCAACTCCGGAGAAACCAGCAGTGAATCCGGAGCTTGAACAAGCTACATTAAACTTGCTTTCCGATAAATCAGCACCTATTCTGCCCGATTTGGGTCTCGGCGTCCTATCATTACGACAGAAAGTTACTGAATTCAAGCTCTCTTCTGTTCAGTCAACGGAACAGTTTGTCCGCTTGAATCACAGAGTTTCCGAGGCAGAAGAATGTGCTCGTAAACTGGTAGCAAACCTGCAATTAAATTCGTCTTCGTCACCAAGTCCCGTAGNACTTCTTTGCAGTTAATCGAAGAAAAGAAACGCCGTGAGGTATAGTAAACGTTTCTATAATACTTCCAAAAATATAATAAAAACTAAAGATTTGTATTTATTAGCATTGTGAAGCTGTCATTGCAACTTTACAGAAAGAGCTGCTGAAAGCCCAAGAAGAGTTGGGGGTAGCAACGGCCAGTAGCCAGTATAAGAGCACATTGTTGCAGAAAGCGCACGAAGCGTGTAATTCGCTGCTGAGAGAAGCTGAGACTCGTCGCCTCGCTTGGGAGAAGCAACTGCAGCAGCTTCAAGAGGCGGAAAATGGCCAAGCAAATGTAACAAAAACGAAAACTTAATAACTGTCTAACTTTTTACCCCACTTTTTGTGTAAAATTTAGCGCATCCAAGAGTACGAGACAGGGCTAAGTCACATTCTCGATTTGGCAGACCAGTGGAAATTGCGGCTAGCTCAGACGGAAGGCGAACGGGTGAAACTGAAGAGTGAGTGCACTCGGATGTCAGTTGCATTAGAAACAGTGTCGAAGGAAAAATCCCGCCTAGAAACAACGCTTGTCCAAGTAAAAAAACTGGCGGAATAGTTTTTAGGATTTTTTAACTTTCTAGTTTAGGTAAGAAATGATTTCGACAGTGAGCGTGCGAGAGCGACGATTTTGCAGCAAGAATTAGAAGTGGTAAAAGCACACCACCAACGATCCATGGAACAACTGAAATTGGTTCAGCAAGAACAAGTATTCGTTTTTATAGGGAACCTTGGACGAAATAATTTTTAGATGGTGTTTGACTAGGAGTCCTTGAAGCAGAATTTCAATAAAGCTAGGAATTCGTTTAACGAAGCTCAAGAGCAGCTGGAACAGAAATATACCCAAGAGTTGGCTAACACAAAGAGAAATGCAGAATTGGAAGCGTTAGAACGACAGAAAGCATGGCAACGCGAAGCGGAAGCCAAGCTGAAGAAGCTTGTCACTTCTTGTGAAGAGCACGTCTTACATGCTCGTGCAAAGTAACACCCAGTGTTTAACATTCGAATAAAAAATCTATCAAGTGGTGTTATAGGTGCGCAGAGGAAATTCAAGCTGTCAGGAAACGCTATGAGGACTCGAAACGGGAAATGGATTTGACAGTTGCTGAATTGCAAAGGAATTGTGTGCAGCAGACTGCTGACAAAGAGCGGCTAGCTAAGCAAATTCAGAGGCTTTTAGAAGCCCAATGGCAGCAGGTTAGCACCATGATTTCTTCCAATGCGACTACTCCTACTCCTGTAACTGCCACCTTGGACGAAGGGACGGCTAGCAGAAATCATCAGCAGATATTGAGGTAGTCTTTCACGCTTCGTTATGGCTCAATTAAGTTTTATTGGCTGATTTTCTTGTTTTTATAGCGCAACACAGTACCGACAAATCGAGTCAAGGACCCAGATTAGTACGACGGAATGTAGCGAGATTGAAAGTTCGGCGTGGGAAGAAGACTCGGTGTCTGTACAAGCCAAGAAGGTCGATATGTTGCGCTATGTCGAAGAGGTAATGGACACCTGTATGTCTTTGCTGGAAATAGCTGTCTAATGTGCATGTCTATTCTAGTTGAGGAAACGGAAGGAGCTTGACAACCCAACACGGCAAGTTCCGAAAGAGAAAGCAAAATGAAAAATTTGTCAAACAGAATTATGTAAAATTTATGTCAATACTGTAGCGTATCTTGCGATTTACGCTAACGGATTTCACAAAAAGGGGAGGGAAACTGGCTTTTGAAGAAGGTGAACACAGGTTTAGTT